>VZRM01005611.1:2355270-2434089 GCA_013397955.1 Grantiella picta
AAAAAGTTTACATGGCTAACATACCAAAATTCACTTGAGAATCCAAATGCCCTAAATAGGACTCTGGAAGAAACAGAAATTCCTTAGTAGGCAATATGTGTATTGCCTTCAAGACACAACATCCTTGATCCACTTCCCTTTGAACTCTGATCAAGTCTGATCAAGAGTATAGCCAAGTCAGATGAATTCCATTTCAGAAAAGAGATGCTGGGAAAATAAGTGTCACAACCATCCCATTCCCTCTGACTCACTTCTCTTGACACTTTTCTTTCAACAGGGACCTGTGACAGATCTTCTGTGCAGTTACCCATCGTAGTTGGTAGAAATGTAAATTCAAGATCAGGAAAGGCTTTACAAACATTTTGCTACCTGTTGCACTGACTGTGAGGCACAGATAGTCCAAGCAGCAGGTACCTAAAGAAACAAACGTTTATCCACCTCATAAAGGAAGGTTAGCAGTAACACCCGAAAGGAAAATGGGAATTGTTCCAATTGAACTTCAGACATGGTTTGCAGAGTGAACTTTCCCGTAAACTTTTTAGTTGTCAATTTCATCAAAAGCTTTTAATGTAACTCTAGTTAAAAGGTGACATGTTTTACTGGAGTTCACCACAGTTAATGTAAACCCCACAAGTGGATATGGAACAAGGCACTGAGGGTCCAATGGATTATGAAAGGAAAGAAGCCTGGTTGTGAAACATTTTTAACGAATTTAGTCTCTCAAAATTATAGCAACATTGCTGTACTCAGTACAATGTACTTAAAATCACCTATTTAATTTAATTTAATTCCAGTTCCATTGCTGTTTTAAACATATCTCAAAAGATTCCTTCCAGTTTGGTATTATGTTTAATAATATGGCATCATAGAATGGTTAAGGTTGGAAAAGACCTCTAAGATAATTGAGTTGAATGGTTAACCCAGCAGCACCATGCCCATCACTAAACCAAGTTCCCAGGTCCCACATCCACAAGTTTTTTAAATACTTCCAGGGAGGAGGTATTTTTTCACAGTTCTGAGTTTATTGAGACTGGAATTAATCCACATGTAAGGATGCATAAACTCGAAGAAGTCTCAACATTATTCTTTGGGGGTCTCCTGGGAATACAGTGCTGGTCCATTCAGCAATAAGGACAATAGTATGCTTCATTCAGATTAGAACTACAAAGCAAACTCCTGTGTTTTGCCTAAGGTTGACAGGGAGTGAGTACCTCACTGGTTTTGTGTGGTCTTGAACTGTCACTCAGACACCCTGTGAGCCATTTCCTTTCTCTGTAAAATGGTGTAAAATTGCTTGAGTAGCACCCTGAGGTCCTCAGATGAGAGACTTCATGTAAGCTCAGTTGTTCCTTTCTCGGCTAGGCGTTAACTGCTGAGAGCCAGAAGCAATGGCTGAGTTCTCAGAGCATTCTGCCTGGAGGGATGACACTCTGTGAGCCAGAATTGTGTCATAGTCTCCTCTGGAGGTAGCCTGCAGCCAGGAAATGCTTCCTCTTCCATTAGCGCAGATGAAAGCAGAGGGTGCTTACGCCTTGCAGGCACAATAAGAGTAATGGCTCTGCTTTTGTCATCCTTCCATTACAGACCATAATGCTGCTCTCCTATGCCTTAGATACACGTTGATGGTCTAGCATTGGCACCATGGGAAGCATACTGTCCACTCTCCTCTTTTAGAAGAGAGTTGCTCTTTCTACATGCAGTTCTCAAGTTCCCTCTTCTCACAGGAAAGTAGAGCTGGAAGTGATTATCACATAACATCTAATCTCTCAGCCTTCTTCAACACACAGCACTGGCCTTTCTGACAGCTGCTTGCACAGTGTGCTCTTAAGAGTCTACAGAGGCAGGAGACTCTCCCATCTCGAAAAACAAACTACTTCAATGCCGTAAGAAAGTTTTATTCCATATAGTTTATTGCCACTTATTATAATTTAAACATATTATTCCTAATCCCAATTAAAACAGGGTGAGTGCTTATTCTTCCATATCTACCTTTAACATAACTGAACACTATTTTCAAGTATTCCTAAAATTTTCTCTTAAGTAATGCACATCATTATGGAGGACAAGTGACCACGATTGGTTTTTTTTTTCTGAGGGCCCATGACATTGCAGGAACCCAAGAGAAGCTTTCTGCCTCTTTATTGTTTGGGGGTTTTTAATATAAGAAAATTCTCATGACCATTGCTGCAGGCTTGGCTCTGGTTATGGCTTGTAAAGCAACAAAGTCTGCACCATCTCCCAAAATATATAAATATTTTAGATTTTAAAGGCAAAAGTTACTGTCTAGAAATATTAAATCATATCACTAAGAATTACCTAACCCCTGAACCAGATTTTTAACTGTGATTCACTGAAGACATCAATCAATGATAGAAATAAACATTTTTCCAGGAAGGCAGAAACTCCTTAATAGAGGACTAAGGCAAATAAAAAAAGATCTGTCTCTTAAATCATAGTCCACCTTACAGAAAAGCCAAGAATCTATAACATTGCTGCATTACTGAAATTGCCTATTAGAGTCCTTTGAGAATTTCCCTTAAGACTTTTGGAACATTAAGACTGAGAAAAGAACAGGAATAAAAGTGCTCTTGATTTTCATCTTGTGTTATTTAACTTGAAAGCAAATATAAAGCAAGGCAGAAAATTCAGCTGGAGGCATTATTTTTGGAAGATGTGTTTACTTGAAATATTCTGACACTAGCAGTTAGGAAAAAAAAAGGAATTTAATGTAAAAGTAACAGCATTTTCACAGATCTGGGACTCTTGCTAGTGTTGCTTTGCCTTAGTTTAGCAAGTCTGGCTCTATCTTCACAAAGAGCCTTACTGAAAGGGTTCCTCCAAAAATAAATTTTCTCAAAATCCCCTTCTTTTTCCTTCCTTCTTCTGTCCAAGCTATATTAGATGTTAATCCCAAGCACGACTTTCATTACATGTCCATCTGCAAACAGTGTACCTGAGTAGCAAACAGATATGAAGAAAAAGAATCATTACTTAGTGGTCAAACCACTATTCTGCTTCATGGTACGTGACTGGTAAAAACAAACTAAAAGCACAGTGTTTTTTCTAGAAAGCTCTAAATGATGTCACCACCTGAGAGAGATTTTCCCATAGAAATGGTATCTCCCTGTTTATGCAAGCCAAAGTAAAATGAAAGATTGCCATCACTGTGTAGAGTATATACTACCCATGAAAGATGGATTTTCTCTCTTTTACTTACTAAATACTCAGAAGTCCACAGAGAAAGGTGATATGATCACAATAATAAATTTTACAGCTCTATTGCTCTGATTTTCTGTCTAGGAATTGTGAATCACTTTTAAAATAGAAGCTTAGCACAGAAGAAAAGGCAGCTCCCATTGGTACCTCTCTGTGAGCTGACAGATTATGAAATAGACTCATAGAACAAATATGTAATCTCTCCAGAAAAGGCATTTTGTTGCATGTTATAAATTTCTGCTGGAAAAACTGTAAGAAAGGCTAAAACCCCTTAATTCCTCAGTGAACTTCTTAAGCCCACTCAAGAAAAAGCACTGGGCAGGCTTTTTTTTCTTTGCACAAGAAAGGTGCAAATTCCCTCTCCGTCACTTTACACTGCTCATGAATGAGCTCAACCTCTTTTAAAAGAACATGTTGATCTACTGGGCTTTTACACCTTTTTCCTTATTATTTTTCCTCTTATTCATCTTATAAGAATTGGAAATGTCTTTTTTTCTTACAAGATTGTTTATGTCTCAGAGTACTGACAGGGAAAATCTGGAAAGAGACTGCTAGAATAATAAAAAAGAGTGGTTGAACAAGTCAATTTTTTTTCTTCTAATTTAACCTTTCCAAAACCTGATGCCAACACCTAAAGCCAAACTTTTCATGAATGGCTTTGTAAAGGCTGACAACAAAAGTTATGTTCAAGTCCCTGAAATCAAGCAAATTGTTAAAAAAATCTGGAAAGAAAAATATAATTGAAGTCAATATTTACATAAGCAAGTTTGCAAATTTGGGGCTTTAAATATTGCATCTTAAGGTCAGAAAAAAGCTCAGATAATGCACAGATCAAATTTTTGTTAAAATGAATGAAGTACCTTCAATTACTAAGAGTTTTGAAACTTCTCCTAATCTCCAGTATTTGGCAAATAATACCCAACACATAATAAATAAGGATAATACTTGGGTTTTTTAATTAATAATGTACCAGCTATAAGAGGGAGAAACAGGTATTACACAGATTCCTCTAACATGTAGTCCCCTTCCTTAAAAACCTCACGTACTTAATTTATATAATATAAATATAAACAACATATAATTCTCAAATATAATTTCCTTCCCCCAAAATATGAAACAATTTTAATTCACATAAATAAAAAATTTACTAGTGCAAGAATGAAGGTGTAAACAAACTCAAATCTAGAAAGCAGGTATATCTTCATAATATATACTAGTTTTGAAAGCTAATTCTGATATAACAATTATTTCTGCCCAAGCATAGGCTTATGAGAACTTTTTCAAAAGAACACTTCGTTTTTAGGAGAGGTTCCATTTCGGTGTAACAGGTTCTATTTTCTGTGACTAACAGTTTAATTCAATCACAAAGATTCATTCAGCAGCACTAAATATTATAACTCCAGTGGCAGTACAAGCTGTTAAGAAACACTTCAACGTGACAGCCAGAAGTTTTAAGCCCATCATTAAAAGTTTAATTGCATAACATGGGGACAGGAGCTAGTTGCAGGTGTAGATCTGTCACTTGATGACTCACATTATTGACTCATTTTAATGAATTTAATGACTCATTGTGAAGATTTCAGCAACATAAATTCAGTTTGTTTTGTCAGCAACATACAGATATCAGCGAAACACTCCAGAGAGAATAACATAAGCAGCTGAAATTAAATAGAAACCTTTTTTTTTTTTTGAGTATTAGCATTGATGTCAAATCCATAAACCCAGTGCTGTTTACAATACCCCTAATTTGCTTGTGGCATTCTTCCCAGAAGAAAGTGGCTGTTCACTTGTTGAAGGGTGTTTCTGCTGTCCTTGATTGATCAGGGCAGTGCTCTGAAAGGTGTAGGCCACCTCTGGTTAGCTACCATGGCTCTAAGCATGTAATTTCAAGGCATTTCTTACAGCTGACACGTTCATATCTGTACATGTTTGCTCACTTGAATACTCTAGTTGTCTTAACCCTTTGTGAGAGGGTGATGAGGAAAGTGGAAAAAGAAATTGCCACCCTTCTCCCCACGAAAGCTGCCAGACTTACACCTGTTTTTCTTGAACTGCCTGAGTCAGCAGCACCCAGTTCCCCTAAAGGGTCAGTAAAACCCCAAACCAGCCTGTATTTTGTTATTTCCTAATGGAGCTGAGAACTGCTAATTTGGGAAAGATTTCAGTCACACACCAGTTTTCTTTGGGTTACTGAGAGCCTGGCAGGAGGACATCAACTTTATTCCCTAGGTACTGGTGCTCAGACATCCCTAGTAATGGGAGTGTCAGAGGACAGATGATTTCCACACCAGAAAGACACAGAGAAGTATTTCCTAAATCACACAAAGGCTACCAGACTACTTGGGTATCTACACATAGACTCAGCCAAACATATTAATAAACAAAAAGAAATTATCAAAAAAAATCATCAAATTAAAACCATGAATTGCTTAGCTCAGTGGCAAACAAGAACTGGGGACAAAGTGCCCCCAAGTAAACCATAGGCCTGTCCTCTCTTAAATTTTCAGTACCCAAATTCTCAGTTAGGGTCATCTTTAAATTCACTTTTGAAAAAGTAGTCTAATACATGTAAAATATCTTCAGACTTGTACCATGACGGAGATTAAACATCATCCACGTCATTAAAATCTCAAAAAAACCATGATACTTTGCTGTTAACAAGACCAATCTACTTTTTTTCATCGTAGACTCAATATGTAAAGTAGCATTTTGTTTCCGGTACTGTTAGATGAAACTGTGATCTTTAAAATATATCAAGTTATTTCACAGATTTAACAGTTGTAGAGTACCTATGTTACTAAGGTAAAAAACTTACACTTTTCAAATTCTTAATTTGAAAAGATAAACCAAAGTTTATTATGAGGGATACATCTACATTTTTTTCTTTCTGTTTCTTATTAATTTTTTTCCATCTCAAATGAGATAATATTGAACAGAAAAGCAAACTTCCTGATTACTTAGCTGACTATTTAAGTAATAACTCTTTGGTCTGATCTCTTTTCCTTCACGTAGAACACTTTTACAGGGCAGTTTTACCCAGATTTGTTGACAAAACATCTAAAGAGTATCCTCTTGAAAATGGTCTCACTCTTTCTGTGGTAGACAGTAGCAGATGAACAGATGGAAAAACTCAGACCTCATCACACTGCAATCTCCCATGCAAAATGCTGTGTTGGAAAGAAAGTTATGGCAAAATAGCTCAAAATGTGTGATGTTTTCACTGTTGAAACCATATCACTTTTATTTAAAAGTAATCCTTATTCTGATGAGAAGCTACTGAAAATAAATGTAACAAAACACATGTGGCTCTGAAAGTTAGTGGAAAAGGCATTTTTTTCTGGGCCTGAATCTCATAAAACATCATGGAATCTTCACAGACTCATAATTTATACACATTCTAGTTATTTCTCATACCTAGATCAAACTATCTTTTGCTTTTCTTCTTCATCTTCTTCTGTTTCCATATCAGATCAATAACACTAAATGCTTCTTTCCATCAATCAAATAAACCAGGTGGCCTAGTCCTATTACAGAAAGCATCCCAGCAGCTCCTCCTGGCTCCACTAAGAATGGAGCCTCCTCCTAGGAGAGCTCCAAAAGAAAATGCACACTCAGTCACAGCTAGAAGTCCAGTCAGTATCTTTTGGACTTTCAACTGGGCCCACTTTTCTCCTCTTCAGTACAGAGCTCCAGGTCAACAGAAATGTTTCTAAGGGTAAATAGAGAAGATAACAACCAATTCTCTTCCAGTCTTTGCAAAAATAAAAGCAAAATAAACCCTCATCATTTGTTTTGTCTGACTGGGTACCATGATTGGTACAGATAAAGAACTACTAATAGCCTAATTTGGGTTTTGTTTCTCTAATAGACATTTTTTTCTGGAAGATAAGTTTTATGAAGGATTTATTATTCCCAGAAACTTGCTTTGCATACTTTTACCACAGTACAAGTATGGGGTAAAAAACCAGTAGAAGATAGTTAAACCTTAAAAATAAAGATTCCATTTACCTTAAATGAGTAGTTTGTGTCAGTGAGCATCCAAACCAGCATCCCTCATCAATCATGTCCTTTAACAATCTTGTCCTTCGAAATAAAATAAGAGTTTTTGTTTTGCAATGCTATTAGTTGAGTTAGTGTGAACAAGACCAGTCCAGCAGTGACTGACTTCAGGAGTGAAGGACTTGCTAGCTTACAAAAATACAAAGCAGGAGCAACTCAGACCTGCATGGTAATTCTACAGTTACCCATTCTGGTATAAAACAACATTTTGGGGACAAGGAATCACCACAATTGAATTGAGAGCAGACCAAACATGTTTAGCAACCCTAAACTTTCGCCACTTCATCAGTCAAATGGGACTATGAAATCTTTAAAGTCAAACACATTAATGTACATTAGTGATAGTGGAGTACTCAAGACTTCAAAGCACAAAATCCCCTGAAAATTCACAGTCCTGCCACTTGTTCTGGAGCTATTCATGCCCTAAACAATCAACAAATGCTTCAGCTCAATGGGGGCCTTCAGGAACAAGGCACTAGGCCCACATTTTAAAACTTCTTTGAGATAAAATTTGATCTTAAAGAAAAAATGCCTTTAAAGTGGTGTTATCAGCTAGAGTTTTGAAGAAAAATTTTGGAAAAGGCATTGTCAGCTGTAAACCAGCATATGAGGATGTACATGTACTATCAGAGTTGATTAAGTCCAGTCCATACTTGAAATGGCCAAAAACCATAAAGGTCGGGGAAATTTTGTTATCAGTTAATTTTTCAAGTGGTAAGGGAGAACAGTGATATAACTTTTGGCACAGAGGATGGACTATCTAAAACAAAATTGATTCCTTCAATCCTGTGAGACCAAGAGCTGATTGCATTACACAGGGCATGAGCCACACTCTAAAGGTGGTCTGGAGGCAGTCTGCAAAACTCTTCCCTGTTATATCTGCTCCCAAAATAGACAGCAGCTTCCAGAGTTCAGGAGTTCCTTTTTGGTGTTTTTTCCAGCAGGATTAACATATGTTTTTACACTGAAAACAGGGAGCAGGGCAGGCTGTGGACTCTCTTGGGGAGAGATTGGGTTGGCTTCAAAAAACTGTAGAAGTTCAGGCATTTGGCTACATCCTGGCTTATCCACAATAGCAAAGAAAAAATCCATGAGCCTGTAAACAATTTCCTGTGGAGCTTAGAGCAGTCAGGTAAAGTAATAATTACCATTTTACCATTTTTGTAATTAAGGCAGAATGTAGCCTCCAAATACGTCTGATTTATGTATTAAATACCCCAAATAGGAAACTTTGCTGTCTCTTATTTCCAAACTCACACCATCCAACATACTCATCCAAAAGGTAACCAAAAGTTAAAATAAAAGTGGTGTGAATAAAGTCTAATTTCTTGATAAAGAGGCCAAACCAGAATTTTCACCAAAAAAACTTTTTCTTGACAAAAAATATTTGAATATTGAATTGAATATGGTAGTTTTAGAAAAAGAGTACACTTACATAGAGTGAATAGATTTCTGCAGTACCAAGTCAATAACAATAAGGAAAACAATTAAAAACCCTCCTGTTAATTTGTGTTATGTGGAAAGTGACATTTTTTCCTATTCCGAAAAATGCAGTGTTTTATGGATTTCTCTTCTTGTAATATTTTAAATGTCTTCAAAGAAGCATAAATTCAAGAACATCCTTGTGATAAATTATTAAATGCCTCCTATATGAAAAAACCCCACTTATTTTCTACATGTCATTTTAGTCAGTTCAGCCATTGAAGTGTGTAATTGCTTCAGTTAACAGTCCAAGAACTCAGAAGCTTATACCAACCAAGACCATGGCAGGAAATTACCTAGCTCATTTTGATTTGTAAGACACATAAAAGAATTGAAATACTGATGGATTACCTAGGAAAGAATGTCCTTTCTATCAAGTGCAAGAGCGAGAATCACTTCTACTAAACCTCCTTTCTCTGAAATAAAATTTCCTGTTTGAATATTTTCATTACTTGTACATAAAATCAATATTTCTGAAGAATTCTATTTCTCCCAATTTAATTGTAGCAATTTCTATTAAAAAAGTCAATAAATATTTGAAATCTCTTAGAAGCGTAAAAGGTGGTTAGAAGGGAGATGTTTTCAACAGCACCAAAAAATGCATCTAAACTAGAAAAGTGATTTTTATTCAGTTCAGAGTATGCAGCTGAGTTTTAACCCAATCTGTCTATTACAGCTGAAAAACATTTCAATGTTTTGAACTGGCAGAGGTTTAATTTTTATTTTTGTATAAAGAATCACTAAAGGTGAGCAACAAGCCCACAATCTTCTGAACACCACCTGCAGTGCCTGGAAGGTAATAGATTTCTACTCTTTTCACCAGTCCATCCATAAACCTTAAGGCTTAAGAATCGGATCTAAACTGTGTTTATTAGAGTTAGATTTAGAATTGCGTGTAGGTTTAGAATTGTGTTTTAGAGCTTTCACAGCCCCACAGAAGATGCAGTACCACAGCAAGTAAACAGGCAAACCAGCTAAGGAAGGATATAAAACACTTAATCAAACAGGCTGTATTTCAGATCTCACACAATTACAGTTCCTTCGTTTGTGGTTTTTTGTTTTTCATTTTTTGAAGTTGGGCTCACTCAGAGAGTATGTTTTGCTCTGTGTTAAAGAATGGAGGCAACCTAGAAAAGACAGCTTGGGGGTTTTTTTAAGTTACCACAAAATTTAGGTTCCTAATACAGGGAACACAGTATAAAAATGTGAGCATTCTTACAAGTATTGCTAAGTACTTGAGATTTTAATAGTCTCTGGCACATATTGATTTCTCAATTTATTTTATTTGTATAAACTGGTCCATAATCTAGATAGAAATACATCCATAGGCAAAAATAGAAAAGCCTATTCAAATGCCTTTTCCTTGTGGGCTCCTTGTGGTCCAGAAGTAATTTCAGTAGAACTTGCAGAGAAACCAGAAAGTCACTAACACAGACCCATCTCTTAACAGGGTTGCTGATGTTTTAGTCATTGCTTGTGTGATTGTCTTTCCTTGAAGATTTATGAAAAATGGTCATGTGCAATGGGAACTTCAAGGATTTCTCAGGTTACACATGAGAACTTAGACTTAGACCATTTCACTGGATAGACATAAACTCAGCCCATCTCATTGCTGCCTGGAGCCTTGCAGAATCAAGCCCACAACTATTTGAATGTCATGAATACACCACTGATGTGTGATTGCTCTAGCTGCCCCAGAACTGGCTCTGAAGTAAAGGCAAGACATTTGATAAGCATATGGATGCAGTAGTTTTCACACTGAGAATCATCTGAAAAATGTTGGGAGAGCAATAGATCAGAGAAAAAACACACAACACTTTATTTTAGTTTACCCTTTTTAAAATTTCTCTTTTTTTTTTTTTTCCTCCTCTCTTTTTTTTTAAAGGATACTGAAGGGCAAAAAATATTTTCTTTTTAAAATGCTTGGTACTGAACTGTTTCCAGATAAAGCATGGCCCCTCACTGGGTCACCTAGAAAATTTACGTATTTAGGTATGCAGTTTTTACCTCTGTTATTTGCAGATGCTTTCACACTGAAAACATTGTTGGATCCTGAGCTGTCAGATGAGTAGTTACTTCTGTGCCCAGAGCATCACTAAAACACAAGTGAGAAGATAATTTACATGCCATTGCAACTGCAGGTTTTGAAGGTGCTTTGGGGAAGGGGATTGGTTGGTTTGTTTGGTTTCATTTAATTTACTTTATGCAGAATCACAAGAACTTTTCTGGTGGAACACTTGAGAAAAAGCCAGAGAAAGATGGAAAAACCAATAATAATTCTTCAGCTGTGTTGTGTGTGATATAATTAAACTCCTGCAAACCTCTGCCTCCTCAAGCTGAGAAAGTGTGAATGATCATATGATCGAAACAAAGGTCCTTAGCTCAGGTACTTTGTCCCAGTTAGTTCTCATGATGGCCAGTAACAAAAGAGAAGAGAAGGAATTTAAGTAGGAACACTGTCTATGCCCAGTTTCCAGCACCCTAAGGTTCAGAGGCTCCCCAAGCCAGCAGTTACATTGATATCCTTATTCACAAACATATATTATTGCAATAAGCAACACAATTTTACTATGCTTTATGTAAAGAAACATATTTGCTTTGGTTTTACATTTGCTGCCTGCTAATTCCATTTGGTTGCTCCACTTTTAGTATTAAGAAACCCAGTGAATAATTGTTGCCTGTATATAGTTCTATGGGAGCCTTAGGTTTCTGCTGCCCACAGGGACATCACAGTGTCACATAGCTGGGCACTGAGGTCACCCACCTGGCTGGTAACAGTGGTTTGCAAAGCAAGGAGTGTTGTAATTATCCTCATGTGAGAGGCCAGACTGTGTTTCAGGCACAGCACATGGATTGCTGAGAATAGCATTCTCCTACTGTGAAAAAGCAAAAAAATTATTCAAACAACCATACATAGTCCAAGAGCCAATTTCAGACACCCCAGGCAGCCATGTGTGATTCTTTGAAAGAGGCTGAAACATTGCCATAAACAAAAAGAGCCCCTCAGCTGCAGCTATTATACAAAAAATAGGCAACAGAGGTTTGACTGTAGATTTAAATGGTTTCAGTTAACTGCTATTTGTATTTTGACGCAAATAATACAAACCTTTTTATGCAACATAGATAAGCTCAACAGACCAAAATGCAAGAGCTGCCTGAAAACCACTGTTCTTCAGGACAAAGATGCAATTTACCATTTCCTAAACTGCATGCTTCCAAATGAATGCAAGGCGATTGCCTCCTCTCAAGACCAGACTTAAACATTCTGTCAATAAAGTTCATGCAGTAGTTTTAGAATGTTTTTTTCTGTAGCTGGTGACGTGTAGTCATCTAACACTATGTTGATAATATAAAACATTGCACTATTTGTAGTCTTTATTGACTCTTGAAAAACCAGGGGATAAATTTTTCACTACAAAATTGGAAACACTTATAGAAGGAGGAAAGCAAATTATATGAAAATCTGTTTCAGCATCACACTTTATAATAGCTTCTTCTCAGACATTTCATCCCAAGCCTGCAAACTTTTCTGCTTGCTTTGTCCCTCCCAGCACCAGAGATATCCTTGCTCTCCACTACTCCTAACCACTACTAACCACTACTCCTGTTAATCATGAAATTGCTTCTTACTCTCCCACCTTTTTGTCTTCAATACTTTTTTTGCTGCTCTTTCTTAGCCAAAAAGCCCTTACTCTGCCTTTGAAGGCTCTCTGCACATACTACCTGCAGTGTTCTTTGCTTAACAAATTCCTCTCTCCATAGGCAATCCTGAAAATCAGTGTCAGACATGGACAGACAGGAAGTCTAAGCAATGCTCTGCAAATGATCAAACGTGAAATAAAAACCCTTGATCATGGCAAGTAACCCGAAAACAAGAGGAAAATTTGGTGCCATGAAAACAGCATACAAAATAACTATCACAGAAATAACCAGTGCTCCAGAACATGTAGTCAAGAAATTTCTCAGGTCCTTCACCATGAACACAGGACAAAGCAGACTTCCAAAGCTGTTTTCACCCCAAGTGCAATTCAAGTACGGATGCAACGAAAAACTGTTCAGGTCCAGACATCAGCAAAGTTTGAGGAGAGAGCAGTCATTTCTGTGGATGACAGGAACATCCACAATATCACTCATTACAACTCGTTCAGTGCAAGAGACATTAAACCACAGCCTTCAGGATTTAACCAAATTTCAAATGACTACAACTCAGAATAAGCCTTCAAATGTCTGTGCATTAGCCAAGGCCACGTAATCCCATTTTCGTCTGACGTATATGACACTAATCATTGCTGGAGACACGGTATGGGATTAGGTGAGGTTTGGACCTAATCCAAGATGGTATTTCCTATATGCCAGCTCAATTCCACTTTTAGCTTTTCTGCTAACTCCCTGCAGGGTGCCCAGAGGCAGAGCAGCTATTGCCAGCATTTGTTTTTGCTTGCAACCTTGAGACTGAAATGCTCTTGAAGACATACAAAGAACCAGTGCATCATATAAGGGTCAGGAATCCTTCCCCCAAGGAAGAAATGTATCAAAACATCTCCCAGTTTTTGTAATTTTAAATAGTGCAAAGGGAGAAGCAAATATTCAGGGAAAACAGAGAATAGATCAAAACTTAAAAGCTCAAATGTGCTGTCTGAACTATACTTATTAATTTAATCATTTTTTCTGAACGTTGACTTTTTCATGCTGGACTTGGATAGAAAGGGCAAAGACCTCTAGCCAACTTTTGCGCCATCAAGAAGGCTGTTTTGAAACACATCAGGATTTGAGAAACCTGGGGAGATCCAAGTCTGCCTTTTCCAAGCATTCCAGAATTATGGATCAGCATCACTTCATACACTTAAAAGCAAAACAATTTTTTCTTAATAATTAAATTTCAATCTACAAATCTGAAATTAAAACATTTAGTCAAGCTAATTTTCCAAGTCTATAAATACTGATAAAGCATTAAATTCTATGGTTCAAGGTTTGTTTGTTTTTTTTTTAAAGTAATCACAAGATTACAAGGGCTGGCAGTTTTCTGTTCTAATGACACTACAAAACATCCAGCATACCAGCATTTTTTTCTTTTTTTCCTCTCCTCTGATCAAGCTGTGAAAAAAAATGAAAAAACAGGGCAAAGTCCTGATATTAAATAAAGACCTACTATTTGATCTCCTGGAGCAAGACTTTCATCTCATGAATTGCTATAACATGGCAAAGAATTATACCCAGCTATTGTTCAACTAATCCAAAACCCCCTTCATAACAAACCCGTGAGATTCAGTATAAATCAGCACTGAAAACTATGAAAGGATTCCTGGGAAACCTCTAAGTCATCAGCTCTGTTAGAAATAAGGAATGTGATTAAAGAAAACAAAACATAAGCAAGGTCTTACAATACTGTACTTTTCTTCCTAGAACTTTCCTTTATCATTCCAAATTGAACAACTCACACGGTATTTTTTTCCTCTTTTGCACGCCTTGGTCATGAGCACAACTGCCCCAATTTCTTTGCTGCTTCTGAAGCTGCTGAAGCCTTATCTTCACCATCTTTTTATATTTCCCAACTGCTAAAATACTTCACACATCTGTTTTTCCACAGTAACAGATGTTGCTGCTCAACGAAGACAACAGTCTGTATGTTTAGGCTATGAAGTGCAGAAAAAGCATCTAGAGCTAGTTTCTGCTTTTTCTCAGTAGATGCTTCAAAAATATGGATTCTGCAAATAAGGTATATTTCCAGTGCATGTGCCCAGGGTTTACAAAGCAGACCAAAGTGCAATGGACCTAGATCATTCTTACTTGTTACTCAAAAGGGCAAAAGGCAGCATCTTTCTCATGCATAAAAAAATTAAGGCTTTAGCCCTCAAGTGGCTATTAATGGCATGTAATTAAATTCACTACAATTATTTGATTTTGAGCAACATAGTAATGTATGATGTATTAAAGCATACTAATTGAATTAATGTGATTTTGCTCTCTCTGTTCCTTCATGTTCTGGTTTTGGGCCTTGCTGCTCACTAGCACAGAGCAACACTCAGCAACAAAATATCTCCAAACTCAGACAGAGAAAATAGAATTTCCACTGGTATCTAGTAACCCAGACAGAAGTGCTCAGAAATTATCAATTTGCTCATGATTGTTGTTTTCCATCATGACTGTTAAGTTATTTTCATGAACTTTCGAGAATCCTGGGCAAACAGGCAGGACAAATAGGCAGGACAAATGTTCAGTGGCATCAGGGGCACGAGTGCTCATGTCACAACTCATTGCACACTGTGTACCTACCTGGTGCCATGGGTTCATTCTGTAGTGAAGGAGCTGTCCCCAAGTGTCCCCTAAGCACTCAGCATCACTAGGGGAGCCCAGGGACACCCTGCTTTTCCTGGCTCTTTCAGACATCACTCTGAATCCCACTCCAGATAAGTCCTGGCTGATTCTGGGACCACACTGCCTGTGAAACAGAATAGTAACAGACGAGTTAATAACATGGGCTACAGACACAGGCCAGCTGTGTCTTAAGTAGAGATATTAAAATAATATAAACAATAGGAATGTAGTAAAATGCTCTTTAAGGCTGCCTAAGAATTAAATGTTTGCAATCCCATAACTTAATTATCTAATTTTCTTAGAGCTTTGCTGTTTGCCATTAGGGCTTGCCTGAATTTGGAAAAACCTAAGTGTTTGCCCATTTGGGTTGCTCAGCAGCTAAAATAAGAACTTCCTGAATTTCTGTACCCCTGTGGAAAAAATGTCACAGCACTCAACTGAAAATAAAAATATTTCTAGATGGTTGAGGATGTTTTCCCTTTATAGAAACTTGCTGATTTTCTCATTATCACATTTCAAAGGCTGCCAGCCTTTTCCCATAATGCATGTTGTAAAACTATTCCCCCCACCTATGTCATCTCTAACTCATTCTGCTAAGTATCCACTTTTAAGAATATTGTTTCATCTTTATCCTCACCCTTCTTCTTCATTTACTATTAGGGCTACTTCCTCCTGTGTGTTACCTTCTGCAGATCTGCTGCAGCACTACTTTAGTAGCCATATTTGGGTAAATTCCTTCCAATTTTATTTACATATGCTTCCCAGTTTTGAGAAGAAGGGATAAAAAGCCTGATAAAAATAGACAAGGATGATCAAAATGATACACAGGTATCATTTTGGCAGAAGCTCACAGAGCTCCAAATACTTGATAATGCTATTTCAAATCAGCTCAGTGCACAAACAGTTTACACAAGGCCTCAAAGTCAAATTGTAATTAACTAATTCATATTTACTTATGAGAACTATCATTATTCTAGGAGGGACTAATTTTAACCTATTAAACCAGGCCAATCTTTTTTATGACACAGTCAAAATCAAAATGTGACTTTATGTTACTTACTAACCTATAACTGAAACGATTACATTTATGAAAAACTAGATGCATAAACAGTAAATGCATAAAAGTTCCTTACATCTTTCTCTGAATATATGTCCTCACACCTGTAGCATTGTAGATGCTGCACCTTTCACCTGAAAATGATAACAAAATGAAAACAAAATACTACCCTTCACCTACAAACCCTTACTGCTCTCAGTGGAGCCCAGCACAGATTTCCAATATAACAAAATGCTGTATCAGCCAAAGATTTTTATAAATATGGGTCAGGCCTGTACTATGAAGCACTTCACAGCTGGGATACACTTGTCCCTAATGAGATAAAACTATCAATGCAGAAAGTTTCTTACAGACAGTTTACATTTTGTGATGACATTCCCTTGAATCTTAAATCTAAATAGCAGCCTTTCTTGTTTGTGGGCTAGAGCTCTCCTCTGGGAATGGAAACATTAGCTACTGATGAAAATATTCATGAGCTCTTTGTCATGCTGTTTTTATAGAAGGAAATTCCATCTATATCATGATCATGAACTGACAAGTAAACGAATCTTTGCTCTTATGTATTAGTCATATTTTCCCTTATGTACTTTGTAGAGCAAGTGGCACATGCACCTTTAATATAATTTTGTATAAATATTCAACAGGGCCTTTATCATATCACCTTGATAAATCATTTGGGCTAATAGCAATTAGCCTTGGAGCCAGAAAAACAATCGATTTTTTACACTTAATACAACAGCATGTGACGTTTATCAGCACCCAACCTTGCTTGTGTGTACTGATGATTTAAGAGTAACTAATCCTAACTCTGCACATCTTGAGGAACAGGCCAATGACAACCATGATCTCTGCTTTTTTGTTCACTTTCAGTTACAGTACTCACTGATTTATTTGCAGATTTTACTCATTATCGTGTGCAAGCATTATTCAATGAAGCTTTCAAGCGGTGACGCACTTGAGTTCTGCAGTGGAAGTGAGGTGACTTTCTGTATGTGGTTAAATGGCTAAAATTGTGGAGAGTACACAGTCTGACTATATCCTGCATATGCCAGTAATTGTTATTTAATATTCAGAACAACTTTGTGACACCAGACAAATAAACAAAATCTCTCTAACATGCTTATTGCCCTCAGAACAGTGCCTGCAGCTTTCTGAAGGGGTTTGTGTTTCCAGCTCACCAAGGACCTCTGAGATTGCAGAGAGCTTCTCACTTTCATCTTCGTCAACAAGACCTATTTCTTCACCACTGTGAACATTGCATTTGCCATTAGAGGTGCAGGGCAGGCACTTCCACAACTCGTAGCTGCATAGCGTCTTCTAGAAAGTGATGGAGAGAATCTCCCCACCTATTCTGCCTCTTCTTTGGAGGATATACCATGAAGTGCTCTAGCTCCTCAAAATGCCATAGCTAACAGGGATGAAAGGGGAGAGAGCCATGACCATGCAGCTGAACTAACTGTGTGCTGGAGGGGCACAGGGAAGCAGCCTTGGAGATCTGTGTTCTATCTTGAGATCTCTGGCTCTGCTCCTGCTCACCATTGCCAATATGACATCATTGCACCAGGACAGCCAGACCAGTTTTGAAGCTGCCATTGAACTACGGAACAACTGAGTTCATCTTTCCCACCTGTGCTATTTATATGCAGGATTTTCAGGAAATGCATGTTGTGCACTACTCTATTTCTGACTAAAACATATGCTTTCAAGACAGCCTACAATCACATACAGCTTAGAAATACAGTGTGATAGGGGAAAAAAAGTCTTACATAAACTCCAGCATCACTTTCTGTAATACCAATTGAATTTGCCCTAAAAGCTAATGATAGTGAGCTCAGAGTTATCAAAACTGGGTTCAACAATCCAAGGAATGTGTCTGAGTAGCCTATTTCCATGATTACCCATTCTGCCTGCAATGTCTTTCTTACGTGGGAAGATGCTCTAACCATTTAACTTCATCTCACTGGAATGTGTTTTGCAAATGTTTCAATAAGTTATGACCCTACTTGTCTATGCAATGCAGTTCCTCAAATACCTCAGCTGTTCCTTTCAGCTGTTTAAGCTGCAAATTCCGTAACACCCGTGATGTTTAGGAAAAAGGGAAGTTTATATCTTGCTAAATAGGGCTGTTGCAACCCCAGTGACAATTTATCTGGATGGATTAATATCTGATTTTTTTTTTCTTTTTTATGGCATATTTATTATCTTTCATGGCTCCTAGGAACCTCTGACACTGCACTGGATGTTTTCCACCTCCCACAGCATGAGTGCCATAGGAGATGTAACCTGTTTGCAAATCTCAGCACATCTGGCATCTACAGCAGCTGAAAAGATGCTCACAGAGGAGGAGTGTGCTACCTCCCACTCAACTGCTCCTTCCCAGCATTGGCATCGTGTTCCCCTGAGGCTCAAATCCTAAGGTGTGGGAAGCTTTGCCATTCATTGGCTGTCAAGGAGTCCATCATCTGTGTTTAAATGGATCCTGAATATTACCTACACTATCAAAATAATTAGGCAACCATTTTACTTAACAAAACCAGACCAGAGAAAGAGCAAAAAGCTAAATTTAGTTTCAAATAGAGTTAGGGGGAAGAAAACCCAAACAACAAACCCAACTTACCAATGTCCATCATGTTTCAAGAAGGCCAGCAAGAAAAGACTGATAAATTATTTTTGGGATTGTTTTAATTACATCTAACAGGGCTTGGAGGGAATAATCTGCTGGGAGGTTTGTCAATCACCTGAGCACTGACATGTGGAGTCACTTTTTGTCAGTATCTAACTCGCTCAACACATCAGTTCTGGTTACTGCTTTTGAATGGAGACTATTTAAAAAAAAAATTCTAATTTCTAATATTTCTAAATAAATACTTCAGTATGGTGTCTACATAACCAACACAATGAGAGTACCTTCAGCCATTTTCTCCCCTGGCAACAGAACACTAAGCCAATGCAGATCTGCCCTAGAGATAGTTTGAAATCCACCCTCAGGACTGTCAGTCAGCTCTGGGATTTCTAGTCACAAAGCTGGAGACTGTACAAACACCAAAGGATCATGGGCAAACTTCTATTTTTTCTTTTTTTTTCTTTGTTCTTATTTTTAGAAGGTAGGATTAATCACTGTAACAAATACTTATGAATTAGTGAGAGTCTTGACATCAAGACTAAGTGTCCTTGTGGAAGAAAGCTTCATGTTTTAAGCTATTTTTATTTAGGCAAGTTGTGTTCAGTTCTGTACTAATAGAGAAAAAATACAATGGCCAAACTAAGAATGCCAAACTAAGTGTTCTAATCAATTTTCTGAATTAAACACTATAAAATTACAAATACATAAATAAGTATGAAAATATTCATTAGAACAGCAGCAAGGGAAGTTATCCCTTGCTTTTCTGGCAGATGGAAGAATTCCTCATGTTGGCTGAAGACAGTTTTTTGAAGCCTTCCCTTAACACTGTAGAAATACATCTGTCTAAAGAAAAACTATTATTTAGTTTTTTAGTATTTTACTTTTTAATACAAGGGCTTCTACTGAATTACTTCAAAGAAATTAATTTTTATCCATAATTGAGACACTTTCTCACAACAAAGATTACTCTAAGATCATACTTGCTAGCTAATGTTCACAACTCATTGGTTGTTTTCATTTCTGAAGGCACTTAATCTAATAGTCTTGTAGTGGAAGACCACTCTGAAGGGTCAGCTCCCAAAATAGTTATCTAGATGTTTAAGATCATTATAATGAATGTACATTCGTTTAGTCTCACAACACAATACCAAAAGATTTTTACATGACTGTTGCATTTTTCCCAAGATAAATTATCATCAGCTTTTTTCTCCTCTTTTGTTTTCCACTTTCAATACTTTGCCTCAAGTATCAGATGCACAGAATGATTTTTAAGAACATATTTGGTGCAAATCCAAAATTCTTTTTCAGAAATGAGATTAGATTTTTATTTAATTTCTGAAAAAAACAGACATTAAATTAGGTAAAACAGATAGAAACCTTCAATAAAATTCCAAAAAGCAGCCTTTCTCACCAAGATTTTTTTATTTTGGCACATCTAGTTCTCTGCAGAAGGTTGCTGGTTCCTTTCATTATTTTAAAGATGTTGGAGAAAGGCTGCTGCACCATTTTTCTGACCAAGCTGCATGATCTTGCAATATCTCCCATGGTGTGTTTAATATCCAGGACTGCTTGAATTCTTGCAGAACACTCCATATAAGCTAACAGACTACCTTGTCCATGGAATTGCAGATGTTAGAGCAGTCAAAGGTTCATCTCAGCAAGACACTAATAGAAACCATTCTTACTAAAGATAAGGCTTCGCATGAATAATGAAAAAAATCAAAGGCAATATAGTAAGTCGTCTTTTGGCTCATCTTTTCTGTCACAGATGACTTTTTCCTAATTTGGAAAACAATATTTCAAAGCAACAGCAGTTTTTTTATTAGTTTCATAACTTCATGGGAATTTCCCACTATTGCGGTTGTGAAATTCAGACCTATAAAGCATAAAAAAAAAATTTGCTTTTCTCACAGATACCCATCCAGTTGCTCCTGCTTTCCCAAAGAATAACCTCTACATGTTTCTCCCTCTAATAAAGAAACAGTTGTGTAAATTTTCAAATTCCTACTACAGGCAAAAAGAGACAAAAAAAAAAAAAAAGATAAATTTATGCCTCCTAGAAAATTACAAAAAACATTCCAAACTCTGAATTGTTAGGATCAGTGTTCTAAATTCAGTTTATAGGTGATGTTTGGCTGTTGCCTGGACATGTGGGCCTTTCTTTAAATAGCACTGCTCTGCCATCAGGAGAAATTACATTCATTTGGCATCACTGGGCCTCAAAGCAAGAGAGATGCTTTCCTCCAGCATGAAAGAAGATCTGGCATTTTTAGTTCACTTCTTGCATGTCTTGAAGACACTTAATCCTCTATTTGCCCTTCTCTGAAGATATCTTATTTGTAAACACTGCTATCAGAAAGCACCACCTTTCTCTCTGCATACATCATGCAACAGATATTCCTCTGTAGCAGGTAACATTACACCACAGCCTACACAGGGGTAATGGCATGAGAAATTAAGGGTCACAGTGTAAGACAAGTGACAAAGAAGTCAGCATAGCACTGATCTTCCCTAAGCCATCAGCATGGGCCTTCTTGCATGTCTTGAGTTTATTTTTAACACATACAGCACAAGCTTGAGCATTTCTTCAGGATCTCTAGCGAAAGCTGTATTTGGAAAGACCTTCTCAAACCTCTGAACTGGCCAGACACTTCCATGTATTATTTTAATGTATCTTTATGTAATATATGAGGGAATAGCATTCTGCTCTAGAGCTACAGCCCTGTGCAGTCATTATTAACTACCCCACATATTTGTACCTTGGGAACAGTGGGGATTATGGGAACTTTTTTCCATCCTAGAAAACCAGAGACATTGGGAAAATGAGGACCCATCAAAATACTCAGTGAAGCACCTGGGAGCCTTCAGAAAACATCCCAAATCTTCAGCACAGACAAAAACCAGCACAGCCTGCACTGAGCTGTGCTATGGCTGTGTACATGGCTGATACTCCCAGGATGTCACCTTTCCATCCATGTGGAAGCTCACACCAGCAGACACTGCTCTGCAGATGTCATCCAGAGCTTCACTGGCTCACCCTGGAGTCCCAGGCACCACGAACCTTGCTTCTGCCAGCAGTCTGTACCCAGCCACCTTCCCCTGATTCTCCTTTTGGTCACAGCAACATGAACGAAATTGTCCTTCAAAGTTGAAAGCTATTTCTGTCACAAAAACATCTACTCTGTGAACTTCAAGGATCATCCTAGAATCTGTATTACATCGCTAATATCTACCTTGAACCTGAAAAGCATAATTTCCACTCTGGCATTTCTTATGAGTACTGCAGCTTTTTCAAGCTGCTAATGCCACGAATAATTAATTTAACACCTTTACCCTGAAGACAACAATTTTTTTCTTGCCTCTTCATAGTCTTAATATCTTCCTGAAATGCAAGCAGCCCTTTTCCCTTTACATTTGCCACCAAAGAGGCAGTCAAAGTGTGAAGCCTTCCGGTCAGAAGAACCATCAGCAGATGAGCCTTAGCTGCCTGGCAGGGCACTGCTTGTTATCTTCTTTCACAGTTCAGGACTTTGGAGTAGCAAGTGATGCAATTTCTTCACAGCAAAAAAATCAATATATATTCTCTCACAGAATCAAATAAGAGAGATGAGAAATCAGGAGATGAGAAAAAAAAAAAGGGCGAAAAAAAGTGGAAAAAAGAAATCACAAACTGGAGAATAGGAAAAATACGCCAAGCAGCTGCAGACTGTAAGGCCTGCGGGATCCAGAGAAACAACTCAATTGAGATCCTTATTTCCACCTACCAATAAGTGATACAGAGAAGTGATTGGAATTATGAGTAACAGCTCTTAGGAAGTCAAACTACAGTATAGTGAAACAGTGTTACTTATCCTTAAGAAAATACCCTTTAAGTATAGTAAAATATTGTTACTTATCTGTAGGAAATTATCTTCTAGTCCAATAGCCAGCAAGTTACTTCATCCATTATCTGTTGTTCTCCCTTTGAGATTTATTCCAAAACTTGTATTTCTCAAAAAGCTGTGTGTTTTTCTTCTTTCAAAGCAGAAGCATAGAGTGTGTAGACCTATGCTTCCCTTATAATTCCCTGTATGCATTTTTTAAATAGAATATATATTCTATTCACAAGTCAAAATTAGAACTTTGTGGAAAGAGAGGAAACAGAGGCTAAACTAATTCCTTGCAGGAAATTACTCTTTTTTTATGTCCATCTTCAACACATGCAACTTTTAAAAGCAGGCCTAGAGGGAGTTGGTCTAATGAAAGGACTAATCCCAAGTCAGACAGAAACAGACAACAGTAATCATCAGCTTTACATTAAGCACATTCAAAACACCACAGAGTCACATAGATATCCACACAGCAACGCTGTTTTCATGCTACATAACCTAAATAGAAACATATGTTAGAGACAGGGCTCAGGCATATTGCCCCAGTCAAAGGATGAAGCACAGAAGGAAGAAAGCAAGGAATTCCATTGAAGGGGCTACCACATTTGTCCTCTGCTTTTACTGATCACCAAAACCAAACAGAAATTCCCTCAAACGCACAAATAACTGTCTAAGTACCCTGCATACATAATTCGATGCAGTTCAATAAAGGAGAACCTTATTTTTTGAACTCTGGTTTTAAAATAAGAAAGCACCTAATTCTATATATTTAAGAATAAATTTAAATATCACTTCATTACTTATGTCAAAAAACTGCATGAGAATAATAGCGCTTTTTTTTTTTTTTTCAGCTTTTCATTGAAGTAACCCACAGATCTTGTGTTATAAAAAGACTCCTGGATTCTTGGGACACATTTAAAATAGTAACTTACCACAATCCATTTTACACATTCAAAAATTTAATTAGAGACCTCCCCTGTGTTGGAATTTCCTTTTTTTTTCCCTCCCCCCACATCTAGAAAGGTTTTCAGATGAAAATAACTACTAAATCAACTCCTTCCACTTTCATGTGGAAGCATAATCACATAGCTGTTTAAAAAGGAGTAACTAAGCATGCAAGAAATGGAAGTGCTACTATTGCTCTGTCATTTATCTAATAACTGCGTTCAAAAATTTAACAAAAATATTCCCTCAGAAAGAACTCAACGGAGGTTATGCAACAGTGACAGACATCGTCCTGTTGAAACTAATAATCTATTTTAGGAAGCTAAAGATGTGGAGACTGTACTTTCTGGAGGTGTATTAAGGATATATAAATGCCTCAACCACAAGTCATTGGAGCTGAATATTTGTGACTGGGAAACGTCCGAGGTGGTAGAGCAGCTGACTGAATTTTTGTGGGGGCTCATAAAGCTCTACCTCTCTCAGCATCACACTTTGTAGCAAAGGGGGTGAGCTTCACACAGTGTCCTGGGTTTCTTTGAGAACGTGTGCAGAACTGCTTTACCAGTGATCCCGCAGAGGACATGCTTCAGGGTTAAACTTCAAGAGCAGTTTCAGAAATCGCTTTTAGTTCTCCTGGCCAAGGCTATAAAACTTGTGCTCAAATGATTTTCCCATCTGGGTACCAGTTCCTAGGATTAATGTTAAGAGGAATCACAGGAAACTTCTAGCACAGCTATTTCAACCCCCTCCTTGTCCTGATGTCCTCTTCCTCACCTTACATCAAGGATCAGAACTGCCACAGAAGCCTGGATCAGTGCTAGAAAAGACCTGAGGCAAATCAGCATCCTAAAGAACCTGCCTGTGACTCTGTGTTGTGAGGATGATCACAGGCCACTGTCAGCATCAGAGCTCTGGTACCCCTGAGCTCCAGTGCCCCTGAGCACACAGCCAACATCCACTCCCTCCTTTGCTCCATATTTACTGAACACAAGGTATGACTATAAATCAATATAAACAATATCCAGCCCACAGCAAAACAACTCCATTTCTGCAGAAATCTTCCAAGGGAAAAAAAAATCCCACCAACCCAGGGAAATAATTAAACAAGTTAAGTACAACAAATTTGGGGCAACTGAAAACATGAAGGGCAGGTAATGAGTATTTATGGAAGATGGTCTAAATTCTGTGGCAAACAGAAAGCAAAATGTCACCAGTGGAGATGTTTATCACAAACTCTTAAGGATATTCTTCTCTCACTGGTGAACATGCAAAGTTCATCAAAAGTAAAATGTAGCCATTAGTGTAACATAGATTTGCCATTTTCCTCATCTCATCTTTAAAATCAAGTTTCCAAGAATATGTACTGGGCAATGACTGAACAACCCCATCATTAGACTTCCTTCTTACTTATATTTATGCTTACAAGTACAAGACATACTTTACAGATTTAATTTCCTTACAATAAAAATAATACTTACTAGTATAATTTTGGTTCTCTGTATCGAGGATGCTTGAACAAAAATTTCTGTAGTTAGAAAAAAAATCAAATTATGCACTGAACACCTGAATAGGTTTGCGATTTCATCTTATATAGCTGTCATAGGAAGCAAGGAGAGAATAGACAATGCCATTTCTAAATATTGATTTTTGTCTCAAAATTTAATTGCCAGTGATATTACAGAATTACCTAAGCTAGGCTGAGAGTCAATGACATCCCCAGATATTTCTGATGAATAAACTGCTATGTAGCCTGTTGTTTAAAACAAAAGATATGAGATAACAGATGCACTGATTTCACCTGCTTGAGAAACAAAAAACCAATAAATAAGTCACTGTGTGATGGATAAAGGGACAAAACATAACAAAATAAGTTGGTAAAAACGTTTTAAATACACCTTTTTTTAATAGTTAAAAAAAATCATTTTAATATCTCCCCTTATCATCGTTTCTAAATGTATCCATTAAAATACTTGGTTATAAGATTGTTTTGTAGGCAGGAGAGAGATTGGTGCTACCGATGCCTACTAAACAGCTGTTCCACTGCACAGGAAGTGTTGCAGTTTGGATGCTTAATTCTTGCAGTTAAGAAGAAAAAACCCAAAACACCTAACCAAACCCCAAACACTAAGACCCCTTGGAGAAAGCTATTTAATCAATGGCCCAGCAGTTAGAAGTCAGGTGTTTTCCCTCAAGAGCAGATAACCCCCTTCATGCCAGACCACACTGCGGCATCTCTACTCATAGCAGCTTCCTAAAGGTTAGATGTACTTCTATGGAAATTTCAAGCACCTAAGAGTTGAGATTTTCCAAAAAAGAACTTTGTACAGACTAACCAACCAGCTCCAGCACCAGGGCATTAAAGCTTCTGTACAACTTTTTTTGGTCACCAGTGAATAGGCTAAATTACCTATGCGCAATGGAAAATATGATTCATCCACACAATGAGACAAATGCATTTGTTTCATTTAACCATACAGGGATACAGAGAATGGACTTGCGTTCTCAATGGTAAGTTCCTCTTTCTGAACTCACTGAAGAGCTGGAAGAGGAGAAGTAGGACTAAAAAGGTAGAAGAAAGATCAAAATTGTCCAAAAGCACCATATAAGAGTCATGGCTCGTCCTGTTCACTGTGCAGTATTCGGTCTTAAGTTTAATAAAATTTCTCAAGATGATTGCTAGGTGACTGTAGGAACAGAAAGTCTGAAAGTTCAAGATGACACTTGTAGATTTGCAAAGATATAACTTGGCAGATGGAGAAGCGCCAAGATGATTGATTTTTCTTTTTTCCTTCCTTTTTTGAATACATTATGGAAGTCTAATATAAAGCTGAAAAGTGCAGCAGATCTCAAGATAGGAATCGAAACCTATAAAAGTCTCCTGAAAATAAATTACCATTTTCAGGTAAACAATTGGAAAAAATTGACTTTTTTGTGTATTAGGTCTCAGTCAAAGAAAAATACTACGAAAGTACGTGATTTATCACACAGCACAGTACCAGAGCACATCTTGTATTAATAGGGGAAACTGGTTTACAGAGCAAAAACTGACCCACACAGATACCAACACACACTTTCCAGAGGTGCCTGAGAATCACAAATGTCAAACAGGGCAGAGAAGCAAGGCTGTAATTTCTAAGTGAAGTGTCACATGCCTTTGAACACACTGCTTTACCTTCTTGCTTACATCATGAAGAAAGCACAAATGGTGAGAGCATAGGACTTGAAAATATAAACTGCTATGCTCTGAAAGAGCAGCCCAAGTATCTCAAATTGGTCACCCCCAGTTGTCAGGAACCAAAAATAAGTGGATTAACTGGAGAAACTCAGGTCTTACGTAAGAGACGCATAGCAAGCGTTCTGCTCAGAAATTGCCACCATAAAAAGGACAAGAATGTAATCATGTGTTCAAGGCAAGGCTTTAATGCATAACTGAGAACAGATGTGGAAGTACAAGCACAGGAAAAGAGCACCTAATTAGCTAATTGAAAAGCGCATCCTCAGGCATATAAAATCCAAGTCTGACAAGCAGTCATAAGCGGACATTTCTCAATTTTTCAGTGCTTAAAAACTGCCAAAATTGAAGCATACGGCATCACAGTATATATACACGTTTTAATCAAACACGGAGTTACTGAATATTTTGGATTGGCAGAGCCTTTCTAAAGGACATCTAGTCCAACCCCCCCCCCCCCCCCCCCCACCATGCAATGAGAGTGGGTATCTTCAACTAGATCAGGTTGCTCAGAGGTCCATCCAGTCTGACACTGAATGTTTCAATAGATTAGACAGCCACCACCTCTCTGGAAAACCTGTCCCAATATTCCACCATTCTCATAGCAAAAAAATTTTCTTCTTTAGATCTAGTTTACATCTACCCTCTTTTAGTTTAAAACCATTACCAGTCATCCTACCCTATACCTAGGTTCAAAAGATCTGGTGTTCCAGAGTAGCAACAACACTGTATATGCATTTACATTGTACTGTTAATTTGGAAATCTTTTTCCAACTCTACAATGTAGTGTTAGAAAGTCAACAGAAGCATATTTAACTGCATGCATCATATCTAGGGCAAATTATTTGAGCTTACAAAAATTTACTTCTAAGTAAGAGTACAAACATAAGGAATAGAAATATGATTAGTATTACATGGTCTAAAATAAAAAGAGAATGTTTTACTGCTTAGCTGTTTTGTTGATTAAATACTTTTAAAGATACAATCTCTGAAAAATTACTTCAGTCCAATTCAAGAAATCTTAGTATATACCAAAAAAGGCTATTTCTAGCTTACAGCCTTTTAAAAGCAGACAGTTGATTTTAGTCAGCTGATTTCAACTGAAAATAAATATCTTTTTTTGTGTATAGTTGCATAAAATAAAGGTCTCTTCTGAAGTTTAAAAATTTATCCACTGTCTACAAAATTATCACTTCGTTATTTACAGTATTCAGTACTGTATCCAATGTAAGTATAAACTTTTTCCACCATTTCAACCACTGTTAAATCATTGCTAAAAATACACCCCACCATTCACAAGAGACATGGTAGACAATTAATGCTGACCAGCACCCCACAAGAAGCATAGCTTAGCAGTCTCCTCATTACCACTTTGATTACATTAGACGTTAAGTGCTAACATTTCAACTGCTTAAATTAACGCAGAGATGGACTGGTACTTAAAACTGACCGCTAGCCCTTAAGTATGCAGGATTTTCAGGCCATTTTTTTGTCCCTCCTTGATAACTGACATATAAACATTATCATGCCCCTTGATAATGATGGTAAAATGTGTCAGCTACCAAGTGTAAAATTCCAACACAACAGAGTTTTTGTTATACGTAACTCGTAGCTCTGTACCTAATCTACACTAAAAAATTAAAAATGAGGCATTACTTATCAAATTTTCTGCACCTTTAATACTCCCAGCTCAGGTAAACAGGCCCAAAGTTGCTGCTTGTTGCCATACGTGCTAAAGGTTTGTGCACAATCATGCATCCATGTGTTCAGAACAGGTAGATCTCATGTAGAGATGTCGGCAGAAACATGACTTATTAATCTGAGCATGGTGGAAAGTTCTTCATTAACATCCTTTTACAAACAGTACAAATTCTTGACTAGGAGGTAAGATATTACAGAAAAAAAATCTTCTACTTACTGAGTTTTGCCTCAAATGTCAAACTCACAGTGAATTTAAGTTCAAGAAGCAAAAGTTAGGAAAAGGAAAGCAAGGATGCCATCCACAATTAATTTCAGAAAACTGAGCCAAAAATATGGGAGAATTTAAAAATTACTCAAATTACAATATCAGGTTCAATTCAGGCTTCAAAACAAAGGACTTAATCAAATATTACAAACATTCAATTGTTAAAAACATCACAGGATTCCAGTCCTAGCAGAGAGTTGGGCAAGACAACCTCAGGAGGTTCCTTACAACCTCAACTGTTCTCAGAGTCCGATGCCACTTGAGAGCATCAACATTGAGCCCAATTCTTAGCCAGTATGTGGAGTATTTGGAGTCAGGGGACTAGACTTTCCCATGCTCCTCAGTATTTTAAGTGGATGTTGTTAATAAGAGTGAGTGTTAATACAGTGAGTGATAAAGGAAGTAACTGTTACCTTTTATCATTTATCATCACTGCTTCACGACTGCAGAATGGCTTGTAAAGCGAGCTAAAGACATCAGTGACCTTAAAAAGCAGCACAGAGATAGATCACCAAAGTTTAAAAGGCTTGAAAAGGCAATAGAGCTCTTTTATGGACAATGCTCCATTTCTAGAATTATTATTGGGCACTAAGCAGCAATTCCCTGCATTACAATTTAATAATGAAAAAAATTATAGGAAACAGCACCACAAAGTACTGATCAATTTTTGCCATAACTGCTTACAGCCATTCTGGCTTCTAGCTAAACTCCACAAAACAAGGATGCAATGTAAGTCACAAAGAAAACTAGTGTTGCAAAATGGCACATAATAATTTTCCCCAGTTCTACTATTCAAACTAGGTAACTTAGGGAAAAGTGTATGCTTCAGTGTAAAAAAATGGTCCTACTCAAACCATCTCAAGATTCAAATGCAACACAGCTGAATTCTAAAGAGCACAAGCTCCTGACCTGAGACTGATTGCAGAGCAGTGCAAAAACTGGCATGCTTCTCAGACTATCCAAATGGATATAGCCTTCCAAGAACACTGGAAAAAATCCCTTTTAAATTATCACATCCCTTTTGTGTTAAGTCTGCAGGACAACATTTGCTTTCAATCAACTTTCTCTACCACTCATTTGCCTTTCCGCAGCTCAAAAAAATAGTTGCCTCTCTCTAAAGCCACACTTACGGAATAAACATGTACTAGCAGTAGCACAAGAACTCTTTTTTTTTTTTTTTTACTATTTGCTATGCTTCTAACATGCAGCTCCACAAAAGAATTAAGGGAAATTTGAGGTCATCAAATTTATCCTCCAACTTCTCCCTCCTGACCATGCTGCTCATCCAAATTATACAGCTATACACAAAGTTTTATTATGGAGCAAGACAAAGCACATAGGTGGTACATAACACACATAGTTTCAAGAACTAGTAAGGCTGTGACATACAAAAAATATGTAAACGACATTTTTCTCAATGACTGTTCAGAATCATTACTGAATACATTAGGAGTTTGTTTGACAGAATTTCATTTTGAATATACATAAAGATTATAAAATGAAACACATGACAAATATTCCTAAAACCCGAAGCCATTGCTGTTTATTTATATTTTAAAAATATGATGTCATGTAACAGTAACAGATACATCCTGGCATTCTTTTAAGTGGCAGATATCGGCAGGGAAGGACGTTTTCTTCCCTCATCGTTTGCATTACAGCACTTTATTTTAATCAATTTATTTAGGTGCTTCATAGGTTCAAATTCATTTATTGTTCATGTGTTTCTGAGTTGTATAAACCTCAGTCACGTCTTTTTCTATCTTAAACTACAAATCAAGCCAACTTTCATAGTATCATAAATCATCACTGCTACTGCCCATAGCTTAAAAGTACGTATTTTTAATCTAGGCAACAATAAAATGAGACTAGACAACTTAAATGTTTTTATAGACGAAGACAAAGGAATTTCTGAGTCGGTTTGTTGGTTTTTTTTCTGGAAGAGAGGTTAATTCTCAGCACAAGTTCTGTACTCACCTTACTTCCGCACTCAGGGGGCACCATCTCAGAGCCTGCAACAAATGAACTTCACGGTATTTCATCAACACAGAGCAGAAACACACACAAACCCTAGTGCTTAATGACTTACAGTATAAGAAAAACGCTTTTATTTTTGTATGCCCTAAAAGGAGTGCTGCTTGTAGGTACCCTGTCATGCAGGGCCATCATCAAATTAGCAGTTTTATCCAACTTGGAAGAACTTGACCATAAACACATCCTTTCTTACATGGAGAAAATTCAAAGCAAAATTTTACTTATCTTTGAAGTGGACTATTCAATAATAAAAAAGTGTGGTCTGTTATAGTGCTGGATTGCCCACTGCTACACAGATTCATTGCTGCTAGTCAAGGAACAACTGTCCTCCCAAAAATGGAAGGACTCTGTGCCTCTTAGCAAAGCCTGATGCCTTCCAAGAGATAACTAGTCCCTGGAGGACAAATAATATTCACGCAGTAGGGAGATTATTTGAGGCTGGGAAAGTTTTGTTAACAAGTAAAAGACATCAAGGCACTTGACATATTAAAATGAATGAGTTAGGCTATGCACACAACTTCTTAAACCACTTATGACTCAGCTGACTGAAGGAACAAGACTGCACCAAATTGCAGACAGAACTTAATTCCCATTTAGCTGAAGGTGAAAAATTCAATTATTAAAAAAAACATTGCATCGTGTTGTTGCTTTGGTTTGCTTTTTTTATACATTAAACCTGTCCTATAGTTCTATGCTATTTACATATTTGACACTGGGCAGTACTCAATACCATTCTTGAAGATTAAGGCACATTTGAGAACTAATTTTAAAAAGACAGTACATCATCTAGTAAATTTAACAGCCAGCTAAGAATGCAACTTGACAAAATAACATATTGTTTTCCACAGGTCAATTGTCTTAGATTTATTTAATCAAAGATATGATACAGTTACAAGCCCATGCATTTCATAAAAATGTGAACTTAAAATTGTTATGGAACAAAGTTTTAAATAAAGCATATAAAGATGTTTCTGGGTATTCAAGTGGACTGGTTAATCTAGAGAAATATTATTTTCGACATAGGGGTAGAAGCATTGAGATTTTCATGTGATCATTTCTTTATCTCTTTTCTTCTTCCACTCCACACCTGAAGATATCACAGTTGAATAATTCTATGGATTGAGTCCTAGGCATAAGCTCATAGGTGAACTCATAATTTCATTTTCCATTGTCTACATATTTATTGTATATCCCTTTATACTGTTATTAAAAATAAAATAAATAAGACTACATTTTTAAAATGTAGGCAGTATAACTACATAAAAACGTCCTTTATCCATTTAATATGCTGACAAAAATTAAAATTTCTGTCTACTTAAATTCTATTTTATGATTACAAGGTAATTCTTGCAATTCCCAAATGTTGTTGAAAATTACTACCTCTCATAAAAAAATTCGGTATTTCCATGTAATGGAACTGCTGGAGAAAACACAGAGAAGCTGCAACAGATTAACATTAAATAAATATTAGAGATAGTACTTAAAAGGCACACAAATACTTCAAACACATACAGTTTCAAATCTTTATTGTTTTAAAATTCTACATGTCTTTTACAATTACAATAATTTGTTACTTAAATGACTCTTGTATGGTTAATGTACAATGAGTTTTTTCCTGAAACTCAACCATGAAATACAATTTCATCAATATGATTTTTCTAAATAGATTAATACAAGACTTCTGGTTTGTTGGGAAGAACAAGTGCTTCACTTTGAACCAACAGCACAGGTGCCTTCCCTTCAGAATCTGTGTGATCAATCCATCGAAAGTGCTTTTGAAGATTGCAGATCTAACTGTGACTGATTTTCAAAATCAGTCCATCAAATTACAAGGGTTTTTTAACATTAAAGAGCATTTTCATGTAATGAAACAAGCTGCAGTAGTTATTTTTATTCATCTACTGAGGCAAACTCATGTCGAAGAAAAATTATATGATTATCTGCATGCAATGAACACCTTCTTTAAATAGTTGATGAATTTTACACATATAAAGAATCTGTTAAAGAGTGCAAGTACTTTGATAATGATTTCACAAAAAGACATATGCTGGTAATAATGGTAACTAACATTTAACATCTAAATACAAGCTAATGTATATTTAACAGGCAATTAACATGGCAAAGAAACCATGTTTCATGTGGTTGCCCTACGAGAAAATGAACTCATTTGGTCCACACTCTTAAAGTTATCTGGGTAAAAAAATTGAAGCAGTTAGGGCCAGAGTTTTTGATGAATTTTTTTGTTTCTAAAATGTCACCTGTTAAAAAGTAAAAGCAGTACATCAATGACGTATCTTGTCACATGACCTCAGTATAAAAAGATGGCCTGGTATTTGGAGCAATGAACGAGCACTGAAGGACAAGTCAAAAAAGAACGGAGACAAAATGAACCAAAACTTTGTTATGTTATACTTTCTTGTTCCATGGTACTGCTTTAACTCTGTAGAATTTTGTACCCAAAGGAACTTTGAATCTGTTTTGTGCCTACAAAAAAATAAAAAAAAAAAATTAAAATGTTACTACTTTTATGTTACTACTACTGTTACTACAAAATTTTACTACTGATTTTTGTATTTTTAAGCTCAAACTGATTCCCACCACTTCGTATTCAAGAGTCCCTTAGGAGTCTGGCAAGGTTCTGGGTAGTGTGGACGGCAAATACCCAACCCACTGCTGGCTTAGCTCTTTTCTAGTTCCCCTACTTTTGCTATTCACTGACTCAACAGCAGGAACTTAGGACAATTTTCATCTAACTTGTTACGCAGAGAAAACTTGTCACAATTGTTACGAATATTAAAACTCACTTTCTTCTCTATTAATCACAGATGAATGCTCATTACTATTTTCTTACCTTTTTTGCCTGGCAATATTCCTTTTCCATTACTTTTCCTAGAACCCAAGGTCTCCTAGATGCACCCGATGCTGAAGAGATAATATATTTAATATTTTGGATAAGCAACTACAGGTTGCCAGGATATTACATTATATTTTCATTAAAAGCAGAAATTCTTTAAAAAACTCAGTTTTTCAAATAAACGAACAAACATTAAGTAAGGTCAGATTTAAATGCAACATTTTGGTGGCCCTTAGAACAATAATTTGAAGTACCTAGGTCCACAACAATTTTAACTTATCACAAATACAACTAGTGCTCTCAATTTCATTTTCCCCTCTTCCCTGCTGCAGGAATAGTATCAAGACATGGTTTCCTGAAGTACTGAGACAGAGACAGGTATGCCCTCAGGCAATTGATAAGTCTTCATGTTTGACTTTTGTGCAGTTTTCTCAGATTTTGAGATTAATTCTGGTCAGAAAGTGGTAAAGAATGGAGCAGGCTAAGTCCAATTGAAAATAGACATGTCAGTGAATTAACAGAAATTTTCTTTTGATGTGTATTCTTAGACATTTCTACAAAGCTAGGAGCACAGACAGCCTTACAAAAAATACTACACATGATAGTTTAAAGATATTTCCATGAATTCACTTCATGTAGCTCATGGTTTAGTGCAAAGCATTGTGATTTTTCCTCATTTAAAAAGATTTCAATTTAGCAAAGTTTAGATAGCTGCCAAAAACAGACAACAAAAAGCCTTGAAGTGAGAAAAAAAGTAAATGTGCAATCAACTTGAACATAAACTAAATTTTCAGAGAAGACTTTCTGTATTTTTTTAATGAATACCATTTTAATTTGGTGGAAAAACTATGAGCAAAAATATTGCTTGCAAATTCCCATATACTGTTGTCTACATTTTGTTATTTATTATTCATGTTACTGAGTAGTTAAAGCAGCCTGATGGGAATGTTAACATACTCGATGTGTGTACCAAATTGGCATTTTCTCCCTTTTTTTTTTTCAGCTTACTTTGAAGATGCAGATATTCTTCCCTAATTTTCCAAGATACTAACATCTTCATAAACTTTTGATTAAAAAGTGTTCTGCCTTGAAAAATATTTTGCATTAGAACAAACAGCAAAAGCTACAAGGATAGCTGACAACTATCTACTTTACATGTTTCTTGTATTTATCACATACATATTTATAAAATCACTTAGTGATAGAGAGTTAAGAACATTATTTATAAGAGGAGATAATAATTAGAAAAAATGTGACACTTACCACACTCACCTGGTTTGAGATCCAATGCAGCAAGGGACTCTGAATGCAAGAAATACAAGGTGGGACTAACAGTAAACAACACGTAGTTGTCATGCCTTTCATCCAAGATAATGAGAACCAAATCGCCAACCTGAAAACTGGGGGAAAAAAAATAAAATCACAGAACTTAACTTAAAAGCACAGAACCTTAAAACCACTTTAATTACACAACATTTTTCCCCTGTATATTGCATGAGACTGAGACTTAGTTGAACAGTAGTACAGACATTTCCACTTGGTAGACCAACTCATACATTTCATATTTTCTGAAGTCAACAAAAGCAGGCTACCTTTTAAAAGTGTTTTTGAAATGTTATGCATTCATCAGCTCAATTTTTTTTTCAAAAGAACTGCCAACTTTGCTTTAAAATATAATCAGAAGTACCTAACTAAACACTAATGTTTCAATTTTGTATTATTTTTATTCACCAGTTCTTAAGGTAACCATTACTGTAGCAGTATTTACAAACATTTTTTTGATGTTTTAAACTGAAGTCAATTGGAACACAGAAAAATAGAGTCAAAACATTTATGCAGCTTTCAGATCTTAAAATTTTAGCGCACACAAGGCAAAGAAGGCATGAAGCATTTATCTTTGATCAATGATTAAAACCAAAGAAACACTGTGGTGACTGCATGTAAAAAGCTTTAAAATTCTGCTCCTTCCTGACATGCCAGGGTAACACAAGGAGCCACCAAGTTCTCATATGAAGTTTCAGTAACAGAAATCAAACAACTACTTCTGTCTCCAAACTTCTGTTCCACAGTGCAAATGTGTTGCAAGTAAATTATTTACCCATTAATGAAATGAAGTCTAAAATATATACAAATTAAGCATTAGATCATGAGGGGGCTCTAAAAATAAATATTACTACTCCTCTGGGGATGCAGGTGGAATTGCAAAGAGAGTGAAAAACTTCTCCATAGAAGGAGACTACAGATCCAGTCAGTCAATTGAGTAAATCTAGAGAAATTCAGGTCATCAACTTCGAAGTTCACTTTTGGATTAAATAACAATACTCCAAGCTTTTCTGCCCGGACTTTTTATGAGGACAGAGTATATTGACTTAAAAACATCTGTATTGGACAGATGAATTCGTCTTTCACATTTTCCTCCCCAAAAGCTATGAAGACAGTTGCCACAATATTCAGATGCTAAAGGGAACAAAACGATTTTTCACCTGCTGATGTTGTTACAGCAGAAATGCAAATTGGTGTAATTCAGAAAACATTAAGAGAATATGTGTTGGTTTTCTTTCTAAAAAGTTTTTTTATATTACTGAAGTAACTAGTAAGTCTAATATTAATTAAGAAGTTGTCTGTAGCTTTTACATTTTACAAGGATACGTTTTTCCAGCAACAATTCTACACCCAACTGCTAACAGACTGATAATATCTAACAAAATGTTTGCATTAATTTTCTTTCACACTGTCAGACTAAGCCAAGAATTTTGAAGACTTCAGGAAGGTAAGACTTCTCTTGAAATATAATAGAGCATTATGCATATTCAGGGTGAACAGATTTCCTTCTACTTTTTCTTCGCATGGCTTCAAGGTTACAAATAAACAAAAAGTAATCTAAAAGAAAACTCAGAGAATTCTAGAAATTCCATGAAATACCAAATTCAAGAAAGTCACTGACATACAGAATTCAGAAAGATCTGGGTTTTGTTTATAAACAGGTTTTATAAAATTTGATTTATGCTCAACTGGGATGCTTCAATAATTGATGGCTGAATTACAGAGAAGGTCTATGCATCTTTTCACCACAGAGAAAGAACAGAAGAATTGTAACACTAAAACTACACATTTATTTTATTGAAAACATATCCATCTACTTATATGAAAATTAACATCTACTTACTCTCTAATTGCTATTTTTTCAGAATGTCTTGAGGATACTGACGACATGCTTTGGGACATCTATAAAAAAGAGAAAAGCCATAAAGTACTGGCAAGCTATAATGAAATGTACATTGCAGATAAGAACACAGCAAGTTAATTTATCTGTTTCAAACAGTGCCTAGTCTTGCAGATTTTATATTCACTCAGAAAACCCAGCACCATTTTTTCATCCTGTTCTGTAGTAGGTTTGGTCTGTGATTTGTTTTTGGTTTCCATTACTGTGCTTTTTCTTTTAACAGATACTTTTGATTATAAAATTTCTTGCATAACTAACTTCTCCCCCATTATTTAAAAGTGAGAAGTGCTTTTCAGATCAGTGTCAGTGAAGATTTATTCTGAGTGTAGACAAGACCTATGATCCAACTGTGCATTGTAACACGGAAATCAAGGGCACTAGAAAAGGCTGATGGTAGAATACTGGAGATTAAACATGTTTATTACAATTAAACTCTAAATGTTGAGCTCAGCATGTTCTCTCAATTTTTACAAGCACAGTCACTAATTATAAAGCTTATTGTAACAGACAGAGCAGCACTCCCTGGAATAAAACTGGAGTCTATAACTCTTTGTTTAGTAAGACCAAACAAAGGCTTATTTATGTGAGGTTTTGGACATAATTATCATCTCCTACGTGTATAATATTTGCCTTTAATTCTGTTTAAATTAATTAACACTGGCACATGGACCAACTTCAATAGGATAAAGAACCTAAAATTTATTTAGACCTAAAAATGAATGTAAGTGTACACAAAGTTTCTACAGTAACCATCATAACAAGAAATGACAATGGGTAACACTACTTCTATCTGCAAAGGAACACCTATCCCACATGCAGGCAAGTAGCTGAAAAAGCTGATCAGATGTAAATCAGTTTCATTACCCTCTGGTAACCCCCTTACAAGAGAAGACAATTCATAATTGCTCCACAGAAACTCTGACTAGAGGTCCTGCAGGTTTTCTATACAATCCTACTTCCTGGACCATTTATACATGCTATTCAAATCTTGATTGCTCATGCTTGGAAGTTTAGCATGTGCTTTTTCAGTTGTAACTCAAATATTGTTCCCTACAGCATATTTCCTTCCTATTGTCAATCTTGCCCCCTGTCTTCCCCAGAGGCAATACCAGCCTGTCTTCATATGCGCTTGAAGCCTATTCACAGCTCATTTCCTTCATTTCTTCAAAGAACAAGTCCAAATTGAATGCAGTACATCACAGAAAGCTCTCAAATTCTGATGACACTTGCAGCAGTTTTCTTTACAGGATCCAACTTCAGATTTTTTTTTTTTTGTTAGAGGCTACTTTTCTTTCTTGAAAAAGTTGCAACTAGCATGAAATTTGTCAAATTTGCTTGGACTGTTCACAAAAACTTTTGAGAGTTCTTTTCAGATATTGACTGGATATTTTCTTGCTATTTTTCAAAACTGGAATAAGAGTTAAATTAAAACACAAAATAGCTTGAATTCTGAATTTTTCCTTGATTGTTTACTTTAAGAAAAATAAAACAAATTAGAATGTTGAGCATATTTCCATTAAAACCTAGTAATGAATGTTTTAAGAGTACAATTCTAATAGTCTTCATAAAAAAAAAATTCCCTTTCTCAGTAATTCATATACTGTAACAAAAATCCTGTAATAACATTCCAAGTACTAAAAGGAGTTCCTTTTTGTTCCTTGCAGAAGTAGCCCACAAGTTCTTCTGCAAAAGCCAGTGATCTGTGAAGATTTTCTTTTTTCATGCAAAATGTCTTCTGAGCTCCTTATTTGAAGTATCTCAATCAAACACTGGTATTTAAGTGTTGATGTGTATTTCAATTTTAGAAGTGCATTTAAAAGGAGGGGGAGAGGGAAAGAAGGATGAAAAGACAAATAATAAACTTATCTATGAAAAAACTCCATTTATAAGTAAGGAATTGAAAAGATACGAAGTTTTTACGCCCATTTAGAAATCAAACTTGAATCGCCTTAGAGACCAATGAACTGCAAATTTCTCCTACCTGGGTTGGCATTAATTATAGCCAGAATAATCTTCTATTTGTCTTGTGTACAGTGTTTTATTCCATCTTATTTTACTCTGAGATGACAAGAGTTCAGGAAATCTACACAGAGGTTTAGAAAATGTCCAGTGTATCTTGAGTTTTATTGTGAAAACTACACTTAAATAACTTCTACATTTCATTGACATTGTGAATTAATTTAATTAGAAAGTATGCTTTTAGATGCCTTGCAATCCTTTCTTAAACCTGCTATGAAATATAACTTCCCACTACACAGATATACGTTCCTACTAGAATTACAGGTATCATCTGTCAATTAAAAAAAGCCATATTGCTATGGCCAGTCCAACCAAAGCATGTGTCTGTATCCCAAACACACAGGAAGTTTTTTAAAACTGAAAGTTGAGACCTGCAAGCAAGGATAAACTGGGAATAGTTTATAAAACGAGAAGGATTCATAGCATGGGAATCAAGGGCTCTCTGTCAATAAATTATTTTTCCCTCCATAGGCCCTTACTATATTGAACATTTCAGATGGTGGCTGCCTGCATTTGCAGTTGCTAGGCAGAATTACAGTTTCACACCTTACAAAGCTGCTAGGTGCAATTTTCCCAAAACAATCTATAAGTTGTTGCTAACACTCCCAATTATGCCTAAAGTGCAGGTGCATTTATTTTCTTGTAAACTGGCCTTCAATCTACTGTTGCTGAAAACTGAGTCATAGTGCCCTGGAAATTAACACCCCCTAACCCAAGACTGGATGGTCTGTGTTCTTTGGGAAGATGTCTCTCTCCAGTCCTGTGAATCTTCTTCCAGGAGACTAAGGTCAGGTACCTCTGGAAGATTATCAGGTTACCTATTTACCACTTGCCTTAACACTTAGAACATTTTTTAATAAAAAAACATTTTTAGATTTTAACAAACTAAACATTTTAAGTTTTTCCTATTTTTAATGAGGATTAAAACATGCATTGCACAAATACTTACCAATCTTTGATTTAATCTCTTATTTTCTTCTTCTTTCAACTGCAAAGTCTAAAAGAAAATCTTAGTATGATTAACTGGTTATTATACCTTATACAGAATAAACATTAAAACGGAAGTTCTGATATGACTAGAGCCCAACTACTTGTACAATACTGCATCTTTCAGTTCTAAAACAATTATAAAAATATCTTTTGAACAAAGTTATGCAAAAAAACCCTTGAAATCTAGTAATTATCTCAGTGCTACAAACCCCACTGCTAACATATCTTTACCTCTGCACTCATACTTCTCTTTCAGTTAGAAAAACATGTCACTGATAGAACAGCAAAAGAAATGTAATATATTACTATGTTACAACTTCTACTCATGACAAATCCTTTGAAATAGATGACAGAATAAAGCATGTATGTGCTCGCAGTTAAAAACACCCAGGCAGTGCAACAGTATCACAGTCCATTAAAAGAAAGCATTCCTGTTCTCTGTGTCCAAGGGATCCCAGAAAGCTGAATGCTAAAGACACTTTTTTTTTTTAAAGTTAGCTTTAAAAAGACAACTGAGATGGAATCAGATATGACTGGACAGTTAAAATTTACTAGAACCCGAAATACTCCAGCGCAACCAGTATGGGTTAATCTCACATTTTAGCAAGAATACAGCCTATGAGGAGAAATTACTCATTTCCATGACAAACCAGTAAACCAATCTTAAATCCTGTCCAGTTGTTTTGTATGTCTTAATTGGAAAAATAAATTGCAACTTTTTTTTTTCTACAGAAATTCTCTGAATCAATGATCTGTCACTCCTAAGAAGTATTACACCTGAGTCATTCATACTGAAGCCTACATAAACAGAACAAGGATAGTCCAAGAGTCATGTTTTAAAAGTTATCTTGAATTATTTCAGTGAATTATACTGATCCAAGAGTACAATGAAAAAAACATTCCCTGAAATCATATCTATAATCCTTGCAGACACATCAGAGTATATAACTGACCGCAGCACAACTTCGTATGTACATATTTTTAAGTACTTAGTCATGACACTTAACCTAACAAACAGTCTACTCACTCTTTCTAACAACATTATCCTCTGCTTTTCTTCAGACATATGGACATTTTCACTAAAAGAGAAAGAAAATGGACAGGTTAAAAATTAAATTGTTTTCATGATCAAAAACTATCTTATCCACACCCACCTGCTACCTTCACTCTGAGAACAGTGGTATACATTTGCTAGCACAGAGGGAACAGCATAGAAAGACACATTAAGAATCTGCATCAATACTTCTGCCTGGCATTGTGGATTTTTTTTCTGTCCCTTAAACCAAGAAGGTTCTTTGTCACAACAAGCCAGTGAATTTTCCGTCACCGATTACGTGGAGGTGTTTCTTGGTACTTTGCATTATTTTCAACACATCAGGATGAAAGATACAGCTCCAAATGCTTTGACAGTAAACACTTGATATTGCAATTCAGCTCTATGATATCCCATTTTCCTAGTCTATAGCTTAAAGGCTACTAGGGAGTAGTTTAAAGCGCTGTGCTACTCTCTGGAAGGGACACTTGCTACTTGTGTCAATTTATCTGTGCAATAAACTGAGCACTGAGGCATGATATAAAAATGCTAACATTCCAGGTAATTTCTTGAGAACATAAACACTAATTCCTGAAACAGTTGTAACGCATTTTAAAAGCAGTTTAATAGGGAAGAAATAATGTATTTTCTAGTTCAAGCTGATTTGGTTGGGTAAAGAAAATGTTTTGGGATGAAACATGCTATAAACCCAATGAAAATGCTCAGCAAAGCTAACAGATTATAATTAAGCCATACTAATCATTCCTTCAGTTAAAAGGCTGTTTAGCTCTCATGTAATAGAGAGCAGTCAACAGAAACCTATAAAAGTTTTTGTCTAATATGACTTATAATACATTTAGCCATAATTTTGTTCAGACGCTTACCTTCATTTTTTTTGTACAGCTGTTTTTAGAGCGCAAGCCCAGAACAATTACTGTAAAAAACAGCTCTTTTTCTAAAGACAGAGTACTTGTCTTATCAGTGCAAGATTAGTTTGGCAAGCACAAACTGTTTTCCTCCTCACTTCCACATTTATTGTTCTGGGTATGCGATTCTGGGTTAGGCAGCTTCGGTTGTGATGGGCACTGATTAAAGTGAATGTAAGTACGTCTAACAATTCTGCTCTTGTTTCTCTGGTAAAAACCTTGCTCCTCTTGTCTGTGTCTCAGTAAGGTTCATGACTTCTGTGAAAGGTATGGAGTAGAAGTCTGGGGCTCTTCAAAAAAGCTAGTAGCATTAAAGTGAGACACCATTCAAAAGATACATCAGTAACATGCAGCCACCCAGCTCATTCACTACTACAATTTTTCTTCTGTTTGACTTACATTTCATATATTTAGGTATATTCTTTCATGTCATGATTTTGGGGCCAAGTTTCACCTTGAGGCTACATAATTCAAAGTCATCAAACCTACACATTCCTGATGATTGTGACACCACAGTTTTATGCACACGCAGGTTTAAAAGAATATTTCAGGAAGAACATAAAAGACAGGAGGAGAGTTAAACATGCTCATTTGTACTTCACACCACCCAACATCACACATTTCCAGAATGAGAGCATGCTTTGTGTATTTCTACTCTAATATCCCATACTTACTGCACAGCCATCATACTGGTTTCCATTGTGGAGTCCATTCTCCCTTCAGCCCCAAAATCAGCAACCAATCTGTCTGTGTCAGTGGGAACCTCAGCTGCACAGGCTCCACAAGCTTCTGATGCTGCTGCCAAGTAGGTTGATGGAGAAAAATTACAACTTCTCAGTTTATTAACTTCTTCTTCAAGCTTTTTCTTCTCTTCAAGTAAGCGAGCTCGATCTTCAGAAAGTGTTTCAATCAAATCTATGACACAAACAAACAGAATTTCTTTTAATTACAGCAGCACTAAGGATCAAAACTTCTCTGTGGAGAAAGGAACAGTCCTATTAGAAAAGATAAATACCTCTTCAAAAATTGCTTACCCTTATCTTTTTCTTGCTGTTGTGTAAGCACTTTTAATTTATCACTAAGATCATTAATTATGTTTTCTTTTTTCATTTTCTCTCTTGCAAGAACAGTGTTAAAGTTGGTCTGAAAACAGAACGGAAGTATTACTAAAGTAAGAAATGTACTGTAACTATATAATGCAAAATAGTACAAAAGACAGCATGCATTTCAGTTTTCTACATTATAATTAAACAAGAAATTAAAACTTTTTAACTTACTACTCTGGTGAAGAGATAAAATGCCTCTACGTTTTATTTTTATGTTTCGCTGCTAATTTTTTTAATTAATTTTATTTTTAACCGTCTCATTCCCTCAAGCCTGATACATATAAGGAGCACAATAATAAAGAAATAATTTTAAAAAATACTAAGTAGTTTTTTTTCTTTAAATATTATACTTTATATTCTAGTTAATGTAAAGGAGTTGAACATACTATATTTAAAACAGTTACTTGAAGGATTAAAATTATTAAGATAAAGCTGAACTGCATCAAGATCTGTTGCATACAATGAAAAAGAAAAATACCATTATCAATACACTATAAACCGAATTAAAAATACATTTCAAGTTGTGCGTTAATTCCTCACTGAGCAATTAATTATTTCAAAAGATACACAGGAATCCTTGTTAATAGCCTGAATAAGTGAATATAAAAAGAGGCCAGCATAGACTTCAGCACAAGTCTGACCAATCTTTGTTTCTTCAATCCTTCTATTGACCATTATGCCCTCAGCCCTTTTACTCTTAGGGTGCTGCTGAAGAGACAACAACAAACCTGCCAACAACAATCTATTAAATCGATATTTTAAATTAATTCTATTTTTTTCTGTGAATTTTAAGACTGCTTTGACAGATGCCTATCAACTGTCAGTTTTAAAATGCAAACTATTTGGTGGGCTACACACCTTACATAGGGCACAGTGGCCTTTGTTATATGTCTGCATAACTATCACACCACAAGCCTAAGTGACACCTCTAAGGAAGCCTCACAGAATAAAGAAAATAACAACCAAAAATAGACAAACACAAGGCTAAATACTCAGAATATTCAGTAATTAGCAGAGTCAGTGCAGTAAACTGTCAGCACTGAACGATACACTGTTTTTCTGCATTTGGCCTATTTTTTTTTTGGTTGGGGTTTTTTTTGGGGGGGAGGAGGAGGGGCTTTTCGTTTGGTTGTTGTATTTTGAAAAAGTTCCAGCTTTCTCTGGAATTTGCTGTCAATGCTTCAGAACCTTCCCTTCCATGATCTGCTGTAAAACTGAAGAATATTATTAGATAATGAGGAAAATGGAATACTAAGGAATATTGTGATGGAAAATAAATCTAATGATTAACAACATAGGAAAAAAATTCCTATCAGATCTACTGTGTAAGGCTAACGTCAGTATTAATGGTTGCAGCCCAAGAATTTCAATAATATTCCTTTCTTTTTAACCATCTGCAATTTTGTGCTCCATGCACCAAGTGATTAATAGCATTCATTCACCCCTTCTCTTTGTCCTCATTTGATCCTACCATAGCTACAGTAAGAAGAGGTACTTAAAACAGAAAATCCTTTCTCGGTGTTTAAATGCAACAAAGCTGTAGATAACAGCTGTTACTAACAGAGATTTAATTTAAGAACTCAAGACTCATCTACAGAAACTAAGAGGCTCAACATGTTTTAAAAGGAAAAAATGTGTGGATACAGATACAAAATATTAATCCAGTGCAATATGACTTTTTAATCAAGATGTGAAGTACACTGTGTTATAAGTTTATTATGTAAAATGCAACATCTTTGTTTGAACCTCAAAACACAACATATTTTGGCTTTGAACCTCAGACACCACCTGCCCAGGCTAATGAAGTTTAAGACAGTATGTAGCATTCCAAATCAATTAGTATGTCAAATAATTAATTTAGTGTTGTCCACAAATTTTGTAATAAATGGTATTTTCTGCAGTTAAAGAAATGAATGAATAAAAATTCCGAGCACATAAGCAAAAGAAGTCACAAAAATTGAATCTGGATTGCCAGTCGTTTGGTAATTGGCTAGGTTTTTTGGATTTATTTTTGGTGTGGTTTTTTTTTTGTTTGGGGGTTGGCTTGTTTTTTTTTGTTTTCGGGTTTTGTTGTTGTTTTGGGGGTATTGGGTTTTTTTTTTTGGGTTTTTTAATGCTTAAATGTTGTTACATTAACACATCATTTTCTGGCTTCAGATAATTGCACAAATTTAGAAGGCGGAATTGTTACAGAGCAAAAGAGAAAACACTACTCTAACTTCAGAACAGCAAAAGAATACAACTGCCATGGGAGAAAGAGTAATAAAAAAGTCAGCTTTACCTGCTGCTCTGCTGTGAGTGATGTTCTGATGTTCTGCATTTCTTCATTCTTTCTTTTCTCTTGTTCTTCAAGTTGCTCTAAGAACTTCATTTTTTCTTCCTGAAGCTTCTCCTGAAGTTCAGCAACTAAGTTTGATTCAGCAGATGATTCAGCAGGAGGACTTAAAAGAAAATGTTTAGGCTTTAAATTTGCAGCATATACCAAGTCCCACAATACATGAAATAAGCACACACACAAAAAGCCAGAAGTTCACTTTGAAACATTATTTCTGAAATATTTAATAAATAATTTATTACAATTAAGCCATTTCTACCTTCAATTCTACTTTTTTATCATGAACATCTCACCAGTTTTTACTCTTGGGCACTCTGTTCTTTTAGTGCAGTAAGCTAGCTCTGACTTGGAAGTTTTGTTAAGGGGGACAACTTTTGTTTATACCTTTTCTAATGTAACAGAAGGTGTGGAAAGTGGTAAAAAGATCAAAAAATTATCAACTTCATGAAGATCCTTAGTATGTCAAAATGCAAAGCCTTCAGAACTATCACCATAATGATAAAGTAAATCTGCTACTAAGGAATCCAGATGTGAAATTCAAAACTCTGGACTGCAGAATCTGGAGGAAAGCAGTAATGATCACAAAGGAAGGAAAACATCAACAATCACAGAAGCAGGAAGTATAATGACCTTAAATGGGTTTTGAAACAAACAATGTAACATATGCCAAGTATTTTTCACCATTGAAGCAAAAAGTAATTACACTCTTCTGTGTTTTGGCTTGAGGTATCAAAAACCACTCCCTGAAGAATTTTAGAGTAGAGAAACCCCTTTGTTAGGCAACATTTGTGAAAAATTGTATTATTTTAAATTTCTATTACTCATCTGCACCAGAATGGTATTTAAACCATATTAATATTAAAATTAATCATATTTAAACTCAAAGCTGTTAGCTGAACTAAACCAAAGCAGGAATCATCTGCCTCTCAGAAGGGCTGCATGGACTACTGACTGTTTGCAAATGACAGCCAAGTAAAGGATATTGCTGTTCTGCAAAGGATGCTAGCACACTGCCCGTTTTTATACCTCATCACTGTATCAGGCAGGAGGTTTACATATTTAATCTGCAAAGTCTTAACAACTACAGCAACAGTGACAATGCCGAAATTTATTATCTTCAAGATACCAAAAGCATGCATCTTCAGATTGGGGTTTCTTTGAAAGCAAACACTTGTATAAGATGACAAAGGATATACTTAATAATACTGCTACTGTTCTACCACAGGGGCATATACTGAATATACAAACTTTTATACAGCAGCTAATCACTCAAAAAGCCCATAAAAAGCTTTAAATAAAAGAGCTCTGAAAGCCAACTGAAGTTCTCAGAGTGGCTAAATATCCTTTGACATTCTAGAAGTCAGAAGTAAAATAAGCAGAGAAAAGAAAGTAACAAAACACTCAGGCAAATTTTTTTTTGTGCCACTGAGAAAACATTTTCGTGCTTGATTAAATTTCAATTTATTTCTAAATGAAGCCTAGCTAAGAGAGAGAGAGTACACGCTCTGTGGAGAAGCTTTACTACTAACAGTAGTCTGACAGAAGTCGCTGGACAATACTAACACTGGAAGATACCAAAGCAGTTATTCTGTTTTCAGGATTCCTATTCTAGTCTCAACATCTTTTACAGTATTACAATCTTTTAACTAACCAGGAAACTGTTTCAAACTGCCTAACAATTAATCATTAAAGAAACTGTGGTTTTCAGTTGGCTAGTAGTACATAGTGTAGAAAGAATAAACAGAATTACAATTGCCTTGCAGTTTTGTTATTTTTCCTAATCAAAATCACTTGATTTTCAGACACACCAAATCACATCAATTTTTACACCGTGGTAATACATGGATAGTAAACATTTCTTTTTGCTTTTAAGTATCTTTGTCAGCTTTCAGGAAAGTTCAAAAAGTAAATTCCTGATACCAGTGCAATACTCAGATCAAATTTAACGCTCCCTCTCTCTGTCTGTACCTTCTGAATGGTTAATGTAACATTACCTTGGCAGAATACAACTTTAATCTGGCAAACATATAGTCACATGCCAAATACAAGCTGGTTTCTACCATGACAAGTTAACTGCAAAACAATGAGTGAGGGTAACAAATCAACCTGAGTTACTGCTGCAGCTTACGGTTTTAGGAATTCAAAAATCAAACAACTAAATAGTGACTTTGAAATATTAGGACAAATTTACTCAACATATATGCCGTCTGGAGATAAAACATATCTTGATTTACAGAGAAAAAAAAATAACAGCAGAATAAAGGCATAAAAAGAAGCCTTAGGAGGCAAAATATATTTCAATGTCACACTAAAAATTAAATTACTTGACAGAACTTGTAACAAACTAACAGCACGTCTTTAGATTGAAGCAGATAATATTTCTTTGAAATACGTTATTTTTTATCCAGTTTGGATAAGAATACACACAGCTGTGCTCACAAGTTCATATTTAAGTGTAGATGGATTTTTAAAAAGTCTCATGACACAGCTATACCTTTTTCCTGTTGAATCAAGTTCTTCAAATTTCTACAATGCATTAACACACAGAAAAGGAAAAGAAAGCAGAATCTATAATTTTTCTTCTCATTTCACCATATTTCCTCAAGAGAATATTGTCTTCAATTAAGAAGGGCTGTTCTTAAGTTTCATTATTTCCCATCTTAATTCAAAGAAGCAATATTATCTTGATGCATTTTTTTATATACTGACATGCAAACACAGGCGCTAACACAACATCACATAATGATGGGTTTGCTAGCATACGAAAATCCTGAGGAAGCAGACAATCACAGTGAAGCAGATATTCCCATTTTCCTTGCACTTTGCCGCTGGACTCTGCATGGCCTCCCCTCTTCTACCATTTTTTTTTAACATTACATTGATATTCAAAAGTTAAAAGCTAACTTAAGCCTGTACTCATTTTCTGCAATATTCTTCAGGCTTTTATACCCATTTTGTCCATTTTATTAACCTTTTCCCATTTTGCATACTTGGTATAGCCTAATACCTGTGAAAAAACTCCTCCATTAAGATATTTTACAAACATGATCTACCCACTGCATTGATTTACACTACAAGAACATAAAAGACAAATGCTAGCATTAAAAAAAAAAAAAGTTGCTAAGCATTAGTCACATTGAAAAAGTCTACTGTTTAAAATCTCTAACAACACGGCTGCTAGCAGGCATTACAAGCTCGTAAGTAGACAAGATATGAGAAGTCATAAAGAATAATTCTATGCATTCTTGGCAAGGGAAAAATATATTTTTCTTTTTACAACAGAAAATCTCTGCAGAAATTAACAAGGAAAAACAATGACATTAGGATGTTCTTTAAGATTATGTTGCACCCCTGCATTTCATTATGAAGCGCAAACTGAAGACCCTGAAATACGTAAGTGGGGCAGCAAAAGTCAATGAAAGTCCATGTGATATTGGGACAGCTCTCAGTCACCCATGTATGAATTCCCACACAAGTTTTCATGCCACCATTATCACCAACCTGGTGTACAGTTAGCCAAGAAAGGAAGTCATGAGGCTAACCTAAAAGCCAGTCACTGCATGCTCTCACAGTGCTAACAGCAGAGCAAGGATGGGAAAGGGGAGAGGGGCTGAGACCATCAAAATCAGAATTTCAAGTAACTTGCTATTGTGGAACCAATCCTTCAACATAACATTAACAGACTGAAATATAAAACCTTCATTGCTGCCTCAAAATAATATTGTGTAACATATTTTACAATCTTTGAGATTAACTACAGACATGGGAACATCACTACCTAGAAAAGGGAAGTAACTTGAAGTGTGAGTGTTGAAACCAATATTGATAAACACTATTACAAATACAGAAATTTTACTTACTGCAGAGTGTGTAATGAATATCCCATATTGATTACTTTAAAATACTAGGAAAACACAGTAACTTAATTCTTACAGTACCTCCGATTTACTTGCATCTCAAGTTGTTGTATTTTTTCCAAAAGCCCTTTTTCAGCAGCTTCCCTCTGTAATTCAAACTCTTCACAAGCAGTTTGTACAGCATCCTCTTTTTCACAATTGAGCTTTTGAATGAGCAACTGCCTGTCTTGTTCTTGGTTAGACACTAACAGTTCTTTCTCTTCCTTTAGCTTTTGGATAATAGCTTCATATTTTTCCTGCTGCTCAAAGAGAGACAATTTTTCTGTTTTTTCCTTCTCTAGGGCACTTGCTTCCAGCTCTAACTTACTTTGCAGTTCTGTTATTTGCTCTGAAAGTCTTTTTTCTGCCTCAGCAGTTTTTTGATGAAGAAAAGTTACTTTATTTAATTCAGTTCTAAGCAAATTTGATTCTTCTTCGTATCTATTTACTAGCTCAGAAATACACTGATCTTTCTCAATTGTCATCAGAGTCCTTAGTTCTGATAAGCCCACTTGATATTCATCACTGCTAATTTGTAGTTTATTGTTTAAATTATCTATCTCCTTTTTTAAGCTTTCCGTTTCCTTATCAATCTGAGATCTTAAGGTCTCTTGTTGCTGGTTTCTGCTTTCTTCCAAAAGAAGCTTCATTTCATCAGTTTCTGCCTCTTTCAGGGCAAGTTCAACTTCTAATTTGCACCTCAAGTCAGACAGATCTGAAACCTTGAGTTGTAACTCTTCTACTTGCTGTTGTTTCTCTTGCATTACTACTTCATGAGATTCCTGCATTTGTTCAAGTCTATGCTGGTTCTCTTTTTTTAATTTATCCAAACAGTCCTTGTGCTCAGCTAGGACCTTCTCAAATTCCTGTGAATGCCTGGCTTGTAGGTTGCTTTCCAGTTCTTTTAAATGGCTTTGCTCCAAACTCTCAAGTTCTGCCCTCAGGAGCTGTAGTTTCTCGTTGTTTTCAACATGAAGTTTTTTCAAGTCTTCAAGTACTATTTCACGTGACTGCCTCAGCTCCCTAATTTCAGAATTTTGTGTCTCCATTTGACATTCCAATTCAAGTAATTTCTGGTCTTTTTCATTCTGAAGGCAAACTACAGCTTCTTTCTCATTTTTCACTATTGCAAATTCATCATTCTTATTTTGAAGAACTTCCTCAAGGCCTAACAGGTCACCTTTTAACTTTTTGATCTTCTTTTTACTTTCTTCCCCATCCTCCAATAATTTATTAATTTTAGTTTCATATTCGCTTTTCAAAGACTGTAATTCATTTTGATGTTTATCGTTTAGTGCTTTTTCAAGTGAAAGCTTTACCTTCTCAATTGTATTTACTATTTCTAAAGAAGTACATTTTAAAGAATTAGAAAAGTCACACTGTTCTCTTTGTACAAGTGTTCTAAAGTGGCAGAGATCTTCCTTTATACCTCTTAAATGTACCTTTGAGTCTTGAGCAATAACCCTACACTTCTCCACACGAACATTGAGAGAAGCATTTTCTACTGAAACATCCTTTACACAAGAACTTGTATCCTGCATACGTCTACTGTCTATTGCATTAATAACTGAAGAATAAAGAGATTCCACCATCATTTCCGGGCTTTGTGGGTCACTTATTACATTAGGAGACACTGGATTTTCTTCTATTACAAATTCATTAACTGCTGACATAAAGTCAGATTCTGGACTTTCTGCTAATGAATCCAAGTCTAACGATCCTTGCTTAAGAGCTTGCTCCAAGTTTGGATGGGCAATAGTTTCAAAATCGAACGTATGAGCATCAATGCTGTCTGGAGACAATTCTTCTAATGGAGCTGGGGGACACACAGGAGGACACAGGGGACCCTGAAGACTGAGCGATGGAGGAGTTCTTGAAGAGGTAGCAATTGCAGTTCCCGTAGCACTTTCCATCCTTGGTGTGGTAGCAGATTGTGGCGATGCTTGACTATTGGAGGCCTACAAGTTATAAAACAAGAAATGAACTCTTAAAGTGATAAGAAAACTGTTAGCATTAGAAATTAATTAAAAATTACCATGCAAAACAAGAACTTACAAAAATCAGCCTTATTATTTGAAACAGTCCAAAATATGTACTACTAAAATATAAGGAAAAATTGCAGAAATTCAGGGAGATCTTCCATTAAACTTCAGAAAAGCATCATTTGTAAACACATAAATACTAAATGTTCATCCACCCAAAAGTGTTATGCAGAGCACACCCAACTGTATCTTACCAGTCAGAAATAAGCTTTTGTATTTAACAGCCTACTTATTTCAGTTTTCCTAAAAATTTGTTTACTGAAATATTTTTATTCTATTATTGCCAATACTGTTATTAAAAAAGCAGCCAATTTTAAAATACACGACTAAGGTTTACAAAAAGCTTTACTACAACAAAACTGTTGTCTATTAACATAGCAAAACCATGTATCAATTGCTCTGCATTTGAGTGTAGAACTAGTACAGCATAATGAAAGGCACATTCTAATTAAAACCAACATTCTGACTTTTCAGAATGCAAGGCATCACAGCCAGAGTGGATTTTTTCCCCCTTCATGTACTACCAATTTTTGTCATATTGCTTCTAAACCCTGGAAACAACCAAGACTGATTCTGTAGCACCAGATCCTTCAATACTCCCTTGAAAAGCTAATGGTTAGAATAATCACCCATAATAATCCATGAGTAACAGCAGCTTGTGAACTAATTAGAAGATCAGTTAAAGCTTCTCCACCTTCATGGAACTGTCCCCAAGTAATTCTGATCAGTTACAGTGCTTTTGATTCTTAAAAGGCTAAAAACTTTCCTTCACAATTAATTGGAAAATTGATTTGATTAGGTAACATTTTAAATCACATTATCATCATTTCTTCCTCAATACTATACCAATTATAAAGAAAGCTCTCAGGTTCCAGTGCATACCCTGCTCTGAACTGCATGTTGGAAGATCAATCTTTGGTATTTCAAAGACATCATACATTTCTATGTATTTCTGTATCGCCACAGAAATTAAGTGAATTCAGCTGAAGTTTGATTTATCATAATTATAATAGCTGTAGCTCAGGCCAAGTTGCATGCACTTCTTTGCACCTGCAATTCAGTAAAACTCCATTCTGAAATGCTTAAAAAAAAAAATCAACATCAGCCTTCGAGATTGTGCAAACAGCCTGTGTTCTGGGACATTCATGCTTTGTGTATGTGACAAAAATTAATCTTACAACATGATGGGTCTAAAAGATTATATCCAGTTACATATTTTTTTTTAACTTCACAATTTAATAGATTAAACATAATAAATTTATTGCTTGTAAGCTTTGTTTGACAGAGTAAGTGAAGTGAGTAGTCTTTTCCTTTACTATCTTTACAACTACTAGAACTAGGAACAAATAAATGATCAGCCCACAGTCCCTCAGTACCTTATGCTGTTAACTATCATATACAACAGCAAATATAGAAGACCTAATGCCAACAACATATCTGTAGATTCTTAAGACAAAAATATAAACCTTAAGCTTCAGCAAGTGCAGAATACATCCCAGTGTAAGCCAAAAAGCAATGTACAGACTCAATATCCACCAAGGACACCATTCCTGAAAAAGTCTGTAACAAGATGGATAGCAAAGCTATTTTTCCTAGGAAAATTACAATGAAACACACACAGTTAAAATACGTAAGGCAAACAGAATCACAGGGTATGCACAGGATCATCAGGATCACAAACTGGAAGAGATGCAGAGTTTTCTGAATGTACCAGTGCTCCAAAAGATCTCAGATGCATTGTCTGTAACACCATACCTCAATCATTACCTTGCTCTTCCATCCTTCATCACTAAGAACTTGTTTGATTTTTAGTCATCTAAGAAACATGACCATCTTGAAAAGAAACAGCTCCTGAAGAAAAACTTTAACCCAACTGTTATCTGCCTAAACTTTGTTTTATGGAAATATGAAGGCACAGCAACAGTTTTGACGTGAGGCTATTAAATTACAAAGCATAAACAGAAAGTTTTAAAAATTAAAATATATTTCAAAGTAGCAACACATTAAACAAATAACCTCAACAATGTTCTTTAACTACTCTGATGTAATACTAAAATAAGAAATCAGATAGAGAAGCGTACCATTATTAATGTTCTATGAACTTAAAAGCTGAAATAGTAAGAATTATGGGAACAATTAAAAAGAAATGCTCTTAATACCCCCAGTAAGGTATTAGATCCCATCTGACTTACTCTTTGCTCACTTGTCTGCAGCCACAATCTTTCTCTCCTGCCTAAAGCAACTATTAAAAGACCAGTTGCTGTGGGTGATGCAGAAGGATAAACTCACACTTGACCCTGTCAGAATTCAACTGCTGCACTACCAACAATCCATGGAAACTATCCCAGTTCAATTTGAAGAGCCAGGCTTCTTAGTATGGAAAGGGAGGCTGGACTCAAATGTGTCTCCTTGGTAGAGTACAAGAGCAATAATCTGCTATATGGGCAACACTCTCAACACCTGCACAGTTATTGCCAAACCTGCACCAAGCTGGGATGGTATCTCAGTTCACCACCAGAACATGTGCCTGCATGAAGATGTAGGCATCTTCAGGACAATTATGAAATGTTTATTCATCCTTCTAATTATTTAGAGTGAATTCCCAGCAATACCAAGGATAAAAAAGGATAATTTTAAAAAATATTTCAGTAAATCTACATAGGCAAAAGTAGTATAATTTAAAAAACACTCCTATATTATCTTCAGAACAAAGCAACACAGAGAAAGACCTTGTGTCTTTCATCAAGTAGTAACAAGAACGCTGTCTTTGAGAAGAAAAAAATCCCTGACAAATCTATTTGCTTCAATTCTAAAAAGAGTTCAAATGAATCACTGAAATGACACACAGAAATGGACATTTTCAAGATGACATCATGAATGGCCCAACTCTGACTGCAATGCAATTTACTCTAAGGAAAGAGACAATTACCCAAATCTGTCTAAGCACCTGACATTTCCGTGTGAGCAAAGAATCCAAACTGGTCAAAGCACAGCAAAAGAAAAGAATGGGAAGAATATTTTCCTGATTTGGCAAACATGTTTTTTTGGTACAGCCAGATACTGATCAAAATTTCTCAGATAAACAAGTCTGAACAAAGAATGGGAAGCTACGAAGACTTCAAAAAGTCAGGCATATTTCCTGTTTATTTTTCTACTTTATGCATATTTTGAATTAAAACTTAAATTTCACACCCTTCTGACATTTCAAGCCTTTGTGAAAAATTAATTCATCAGAACACCTGTCACTATCCTGGTTTCTTACAAGATAAATTTCAGGATGCTCCATATTGGGAGTGAACTTCTATATTTTAGAGAAGGTCTGTTGTAAGGGCATGTTCAGAAAAGGCCAAGATTTCACAGAATTTCACTTCTAGCCATTTCACTGGCTATTACACTGTTCAGGCCCTAATGTTCTTATCCTTAATGGCTGCTCATTTGAAAAACAATCATCATGAAGAGAAAAAATAGCTGGGAAATTACTTTAATGACACAACTTTTTTACATTACAGAACAAAAAGCAGCTCAGATTTCAGATTTTACATAAATAAAAGACTTCAAATAAATCTCCTGTCCATGTCCCAGAGAAATAAAATGATAGAAAACTTCATGTCACCTGGTTTAAGCAGGAAATTTCTATTCCAAATTAAATATGTGCATTGCCTAAGGTGTCATACAAGATATTTTCAGTCAGCCAAGTGCATACAACCATTTACACCACAGACAGTAGTATAGCCCCCCAGAAAATCCTACTGATTTTCTACAGCAAAAGAAACCCAATTTGAAGCAGTCAACTTCACAAAAAAATCGCATTGCTAAATTCACCCAGAGTTTCTGTGAGAGAGGCTGCAGTCAGAAGCTGAAAGGAACCTATACGGTGCATTATGAAAGTTAGAGGCTGACTGCAGAGAAGCAAAAGTGATTGGCAGAAATATAGCTTCTTAGGGAAGGAATCTGTTTGACAGGCAGAGTGAAACTAGGAAGAGATCTTTTTACCATCTGTTCCTTCTATACTCAAAGAAAATGACTGCACAACAGCCAACCAAAGCCCTAAAATCTCTTTAACTGCTTGTGCCACAAGGACCTAAGAAACAATGCAGAAATCTAGAGAAGTAACAACTTCACTGAATATATACTAAAGCAATGAAGGCAGAATGCACACATTCTGCAGACAGAAGATTTGAAAATGACAGAAAACAAAAATATTATCAGTGCAATTCTATTTCTACAACTTCTGCAGAATACAAATACCTGTCAAATATTCTCAGAATATTTATTAGTTCATTACTAGAAAGGAAAGTTAGGCAGTTAATCTTTACAGCAGGAAAAAACAAAGATGCATTCTAAAGTGTTTGATAAAACAATATTACAAAAATAGTCTACTGATTTAAATATAATATTCTCTTTTTTATTGATAAAGAAAAGCAAAAATACCTTTTGTTCATTCAGCAGGTCTGTAATGGTTTGTGACATTTCATCCAAACTCTGTGCTGCCTTGACCAGGTTATGTAGAGCACGTACATGCTGGTGAAGAGGTTCAAAGTCACAAAGTATAGGAACCCTTAAAAAATAGTACAGGATTACTTTTTTTTTTCCACACTGTTAGTTTAATATTCCAATCTATGAAATTATCTGTATATTTCAACAACACTAAAACTTCCCTCTGTATAAGGTCTGAGCTTCTTAATTTCATCTATTTTACATGGAAAAGAAGTCTACTAAGACCACCTGCTATTTGTGTTAGAAATTAAAAATTTGGGAGCTTTTAAGGAGTAGATAACAATAAACACAATGATGGCCAAGTAATGTCAGTCTTTCCCTCCAAGGAAAACATTTGCCAGTAGTACCTAGAGTTACAATGACAGTAGCAGAAGTGATTAGATCTCTAATTGAAGCACTTGTGTTTGCAAATGACTCTATTCCTGTCTCCAGTTGGATTCTCTCCAATCCAGCTCTTCCTTTGAAGTAGCAATTAAATCTCTACTATTTTATTTTCATCGTAGGTAACCTAAATTAAATGACTGATTAATGTGTCGTGATCACATTTCAAGTGTTGCAAGACAAGCTGAAAACATGAAGCAAGAGTTCATTTAGACTAACAATACAGAAAAAGCAGATTACACTTCAATATAGTATACATTCTCTATTTTCATTCAATACATAGGGCACGTGTCATTTAGTGTATTTTTAGAGAATTAAGATTTCTATAATTGCTCAAACATATAATTTCAGAAGACTGAAGCATTGTAAGTAAATTAAAATATCATTTTAATTATGCAGCTCAGAGGTTCAGTGGTGATAGAAAAGGACTCAGTGCTGGCTCTCGGTTTTGCTTATTACTTGCTCTTTAAATGTTAAATGAAAATACCAAAGAAAACACTGCTCTCAAGTTTCTTCTGAAGATCACCATCCACTCAAGGTGGGTGATTCTTTTGCCCACTCAAGTTGCAAGTTCACCACTATCATCTGTATTTCCACCAAATGCAGCCCTGAGTCGAGAATCCAGGTGGAACAAGACATAATCCCACCTCTATTGCCATCAAGTGGAAAGCTTTGTCACTACAATTTGGACCAACTAAAACACCCTAGTTGGTGACTGGTTTTCTGACAATAGCAAGGCAAAATTCTTCCTGAACTCAGTGTAAACTTCCCAGGAAGGCTGTAAAATTCTCACAAATCAAAACATCATGCAAGCATTAGCAATAAGATCTTACAGCTTGCACATTTTTTCCCTAGCAGAATCAGTGAGGAGCAAGCCTAAGAGCAGAACAAGAGAAATTAACAGGGTACATCAGCTATAACATGACCTAGGGCAAATCCACTGTCAAGCTGGCTAAGCTCACTACACTTACTGTTAACTCCACCAACACCACCATAAAGATAGTCAGGAATTCTGAATTAAACAGAATGCCAGTACAAAATATAGGTGAAAAATGCAGTGAATTTAGCTCCTGCCTTACGCATCAACAACAGGTATCAGGCTGACACTACTGGTGGACCTGACAGATAGCAGTGAAGCATCCTCCTCTTGCATTTACGTTTGTAAATGCAATCCCAGCTTTATAGGACTGTGGCCTTGGGGCTAAAAAAAAAATAAAACAAAAAAGAGCAATCTCAGCAAATCTCTAACTGGAGATCTCTTTTAGGAGAAGGATGATATGTGCAACATCTAAATGTGGTCATACTGATAGATCTCCTCCTAGACAGAACCTTACAGAACTTGCTACTGCCCATTTCTGGCCCATTATCTTGGTTGGCATTTATCCACCTTGACTGCTCTACGTTTAAAACGTAAGTTTGGAAGCTCACACTAACATTCATCTTTTTCACAAAGATATGTCCAAGTTCTAGATAAGGAACTAATCCTGTAAATTGCTTGTGAGACAAACCAGTAGCCTCCCTGTCTACATATGCATGTCTGCCTCATTGCTGGGAAGTAAGAAACACAGAAATAGAGCTTCTACTCAAAATGATGGATTTACATAGACAGCAGAGGCAGTTAGAGAATACAATTTTTAGTAAAATCAGTTTAATAAAATCAGAGAAAAAGTAGTAATTGAATATAGGAGATCTCTATCATCTCATGCTAAGGTAAAGACATTAATTTTATTTCCTCCAGAATACCACACAACAAAAAGCAAAAGAAAAAATAATCAAATCTAATTTTGATCTGACAAAACACAGTTATGAGTTTATTTCAGTTTAAAACTGATGACCACTTTTTTTTGCTTTTTAGCTTTGAGGCAGGTCAAAGGAACACCCAAAATACTTTACATCTCAATACAGAATAGATATGTTTAAATCATCAGAGCCTGAGTACATATGTATGTGAAAAAAGTCAGTGAAGATCATTGCTTAAGAATGTTAATATAGAAAATATCCTTATCTGTTTTTTATGGAAAATTATTTAAGGGGGTGGAAAACTGATGGGGATGGGACCCCCGGGTGAAGTTATTTCCATAACATATGAAGTACAAAAAGGTGATTTACCTGAGTAATGGCTGTACTTCTGAAGGACAGAAAGACTGCAAAAACTGCAGGTCACTCAATGAGATATCTGGAAGCTCACTGTCAAATCTGCGAGGTTTTCGTGTCTGTAAAGAAGATATAAATTTACACATTGTTGTAAATATAAGTATCAAGATTACTAAAGAAGGATTAAAAAGAGCTTATAAATAATAGAAAAGTTAGTGGTAAACTAGTGGCAAACAGAAAAGTTAGTGGTAAACTGATCTCTTTCTCAAAAAATTTTTAATTTTTAAGAAACCCTGTCTGGTCCCATCTCCCCCCAAAAAAACCCTTACATTTGTAATGACTAACTATCCAAGGTGCTTGGGCAGCAGTAGAGCATTTCAAGTGGAAGGGACCTACAATGAGCATCTAGTCCAACTTCCTCCCTGTTAACAAGCTTCCTAAATATTATGGATGTGTTTAGAAGTTAAGGGATAAGAGATGGCACTGAGCCTTATTTACTGTGCTGCTATACATACAAATATTTGTTCAGTCCAGTATTTGAAACATTTAAATGAGTAGCATTCTTATTTTTCGAGTATCCTTTAAATAAAAAAGGTGAAAGGAGAAGTTGAAAAGGTTAAAAAGGCAAAAGAGAGTAGAAACATTAGAATCAGGGAGTTAGCTTACTTCAATTAACCAAGCTGTATGAAATCAAAGCTAACAGGCAATGCTTAATTACAGTGCCCTCATGTTATCAGCCAATTAAGAGACAAAAATGGTTTTCCACTCATCCAGTGATTATCAGAAAACATGGAAAACTTTTACTTGCTTTTACCATCCAATTAATTTTATTTCCCTATTATTCACAAGACAATTAGATGATCAAATTGTTCCTCCTGGCTTCTTTTTTATGACTATTAAGAGCAATTTTTTTTCCAATACCACAGACTAAAAAAAAGGACTGCTAAAAAAGAGAGTTGACTTTTCCTCTCCCACTGCACTGCAAGTTACAAACCAATGTTAATATAGGTCACTTGAAATGGCAAAGCACACTAGCTCCCAGCTTTTTCATTTGTGTCACAGCAAAGTGAAAGACATATAGCTTCAATGAATTAAGCCCAGGTTTTTAATTTATGAAACTATATAGAAATCAAATAAACCCAAGGATATGAGTACATACACAAAAGGATGGAGGCCAGGAGTCAAGTCCTCTAAACAAACGATTCCTTAGAAAAGACTTCCCTGAAGAAAAAACCGAAAGAAACAACTGATTTAAAGGAAGAAATGCAACGTCTCAAGAAAAATAAATTAAAGTTACAGCAGTTTAATAGCTGAACTACATTTGAAAGCATTACTACTTGTATTGTTGACTACATAAAATTGCAAATGACAACAGAACATCAGGCAAAACACACCATTCAAGCAAAACTCCCTTAATAGAAGCCTCTTTTTGCTTAATGTTCACACAGGCAAAAGCCTCAACCTGTTTTCCAAATTTTCACTATCATCTTGCTCATCTCCTTTCAAAGAAAAATGTATAAACGTTTGCTCAATTTTCTTATTTTAGTTGTCCATTCAGAACACAAGTTGCAGACTTCACAGAAAAAGTAATCAGAATTCTTTTAGCAGAATCTTTATTTTTAGTATTTTTTTTTAAACTTCTGGTGAAGGTCTTTAGACATGGGTCTTAGTTCTAGCGTTTTTCTGGAGTAGTACACAGGAAGTCATAGCAGTACCCAAATATTCAGTAAAGGTTTTAGAAGTGTTATTTAAAAGAACAATAAAGTTCATAAGGCATGTTTGAGCACAAACCGCATTCAAATGTGATAATGAGAAATTTTATCTTTTACAAACATTAAGCACAACTTGCATATTATTTTGGATAATCTATATGAAATAGTTTATTTATTTGATTAATAGGAAAATATTTTGTTTGTAATAGGATCAACATGCACTTCCTGTTTAAGTCAAAAAAATTCAGGTATTGAATTTATAATATAAAGACAATATTTTAACTACAATGACAAGACATATACTTCAACACAATTCTGATTTCACAGAAGAAAAAGTACTTACTAAATAGTTTACCAAAAGATTCCCTTTTTGCCTTTTCAGCTTCATATAGATGTTTCCCATCTTTTATTAAAGCACCTGCCCACTGTGAAAGTGGAAAATATGTAGTTAGTTGTTAATTTATACACTTAGACACATTTAGACACAAAGGTTTTGTCCCAAAGTTTTATTTACTTACCTCCCTGTAGTGTTTTATGAACATTTTTCTCCTCACAACCTCAACGACAGCTAAACAGTACATCTGAGGAACAGTGCTGAGAGCCTCTACAACTTTGACTCTTTCGAGGAGCTCTGTTACCAGACGAAGCAATGCTTGTAGTTTCTCTCCATCTTGGTCAGCATGAAGCATTACAAAACAACACCACCTACAAAAGAAGGTTATACTTTGGAAGATCACAATTTAGTATTTTTTTTTCATTTAAATTAGATTAGCAAAACATCTCTGGATGAAATGAACGACACAATTTCACATGGGACAACAACACGCTAACTGAAAGTACCAAACTATTCAGATTTGAGTAGTTACTTTGTAGTATCTATTTTTATTGTGAGAGATTAAATAAAATAGCCACATCAGTGCTCAAGAAATAAACATATATCACCATTTAAAACTTTTTTTTTACAAGTTCTTAGCGTAAATAACCTTAGCAGTAATAATAATGCAACTTTCTCCAGTAGAATTTTAAAAAGCTGATACAACCTGAGCAAAAAAATGCCTACTTTTTGTTCATAAATCTTATAAATACGCATCAAAAAGCATTAGCAATAGTTATTAAGGGTTGGAATGCTGTCAATGAAATAAGAACACAACGCTGTTTGGGAAGTTCACACAATGTACTCGTGCACTGCAAGTAACAGCCCCTGTAACACAAATTCTCACATCTTATAAACACATCTACAATTCGCTTAATCATATGATCAATAGATAAATTTCATGCATAGACACCAATATAACTAAACCACAGGAAAACTACTGAAAAGGTGATCAACTGGTGTGCTTGAGGAAAAACATTACAGCAACTGTGACACCAGAGAAGACGTAAGGTGGAGATATAATCCACAGGTAATAAGAAACCATATAAAATTGCTTATATTGACAGAAGTGAAACCAAAGTGAAACAATAAATACAAACGAGTCAACATTAAGCAATCAGAAATATGCACTAACAGAAAAAAATTGGGATTAAATACTAACTACAAGACACGCACTCGACTTTTCACTGTAACGATTTCCTTAAGACGCATAATCCTTAAACAGCCTTGCTGCCTGCAAGTGGAGGTAATATAAAGTTGAAAAGTTTTAACTTACTTCAGTCTGACTTGCAGATTATTTGCAAGCTCCTGTTTGGCAGTGGTACATTTCTGTTTAATATCTAACAGTTTTCTGTGATTAGTTAACATAATCATCAGCTGATTTGCATGACTCAAACACAAATCAGGCAGCACAGAAGGATCTTTCAAGTTCTCAGCTCTCTTCTGATTAGCTAAAAATCCCTAGAGGAAGAAAGACATTTGTTACACAAATTTTGTGACAATCAAAAAGCATGAAAGCAATACATATTCTCTAAGAATGCAAGTATTTTAACAAACAAACCATTGAGAAGTATAACAGAACGATACATGGAGAAATCAAGTGTCGAAGTTGCTTTCTTCCCATTCTATAATCCAGCCCAAATCAATCTTGTTCCACATTTCACTTCCAAACAGTTACCATCACAACCCTAATAGAACTTTACACGACTAACCAACACTAGTCCAAGATCACAAAACTTAACGCAGCAGAAACATAGCTACTAGGATGGAGGAGATCAACCATCATTCTAGTTTCTGCTAACAACCATCTTCTTCTGGCATTTGCAAGATTTAACAACAACTTAGAGCATGTTCAGTACTACTGTGGGCTAAAGAATTTATATTTATGGCATAAAGAAATTCACACATGAAACTAATTCTTCTTGAGAGCCAAGATCACAGCCACACATCTTATTTGCATGTAGAATGCATCCTTACATCATAAGGAATAGGCAATTTATAAAAAGAAATGGCAAGGACAAAGATTTGAAAGTTGAAGTTTCTGCCAAGTCTTGAAAAGGTACAAATTCTAAATTTACAGTAGCATTTAAACAAGGTCACAAAGTCTCTTTCTAGCTGACTGTTAGGCTTGTCACTCCAAAATAAACTTGAGGTAGGCTCTTCATCCAAGAAAAAGGAAAAATTAGCTAAAACCACCACATGGCAACCAGGCATAAGGATGGGAAGACTAGCTTAGCCATCATGGAAAATTCATTTGGATTTAGCATTGGCCTACAATATAAACACCACAAGGCTGAGATGTAACACAAACTTGCTTCTAAACTTACTCATTGAATTTATCTGGAGACAGGCTCCACTTTTAAACAATGCTGCCAGAAGTACTGGCAGCACCCACCTTTACAAACCAGACGGAAGAGGTAACAGAGAGCCTGGGTCCTGCACAACTCTCAGCCCAGCACTGCCCTCCTCAGAAGGGGCCTCTAACCTGCCCTCCCATCCCCTTCCCCCAAGACAGCAAAGCAAGATTGTGTATTTATTCCTACTAATAATATATCAATGTGCAAGCAGGACTAAGAAACTCATGCCTTTCTTCACAGTCCTAGTCCCAAGGTCATGGTGAAAATCTTATCATTATGTATTTCTAAATAGACTTTTATTTACTTTCAGTTGCAAACAAGGCATTAAAGGACAATCTTAATTATCAAGTTAACTGAAGCACTTTTCAGAAATATATTTAGTAACTTTCATATGATACTGGAGTGTTTTTTGAAAATAGGAGCTACATCTTTTATATTTAAAATAGTCTTTAATCAAATTTTGTATCACTTAAAATGCCACTGTCCAGTGAAGGCACACTAATCTCTCTCTTTACTACAATACTGATGATCAACCATTAACCTATTCCCTGATCTTGTATCACTGAATGATAAAATACCAAGGACTCAATACTCCCCTTCCAAATTAAAATTAATCTACTTAATTCTTATTCCATATCTCCAACTAAAGTTCCGATTTTCTAGCTGTAAACCATGCGAAAACATGACAACATGTAAACACTGCCAATATTTAAATGTCAAATTATTATGAAATAGCATCTTATTGACCAACCCCAGTGTGATATGTTGAAAACTATCTTGCACAAAGACATGCAATTGTTTCATTGTAACTTTAACAGCATACACATACCAAAAATCTACCATCTTCCAATGTTGCACTCACAATCGCATATTACCTGAGCCAGTTCTTTTTGTTCATTCACCAGTCTGCTGCAGCTTGCTATCATCTGGTCCAATGCATAGAGTCTATCCTCAAGACCTTTAATAGCCTTCATGTTCTGATTATCTAGTTTGGCGATAGTTTGGCGACATTCCGCCAGAAAAGGTTGGATGATCCTTGGATCAAGCTAAAAAAAAAATATTAGTAGTTGACACACTGAAAAGCAACTTAAGTTAGGTAAATGAGGGTTTTTAACCTCAATATTTTTCTTTTTTTTTTTTAATCTAACATGTGACTACATCTATCATCTGTTTCAGAATTCCAAGTAAATGACTCTGCGTATTCTATATCACAGCATGAATTTCCCTGAAGTATTCCAACCAGACCATCACAGAAATTGGGATCCTTGTAGAAGAAAGGGACATTGGTTGAGGGGACAAAGCAAGGTGCAGGGGGACGAGGTACTTTATAGCTCATGGACAGTCTTCCCTGGGATAGAGTCCATACAGCTCCAACCAAAACCAATGATGAATGTGACTCAGTGGAAAGTGCAAATAGGAGGGTAGTGAGAAAAAGCTGCAAGAACCATCAATCTTTTCCCATTAAATGAATGTTTTAATTGACTACTTAGACAAGCAGATCATTTCTAAGCAACTGGAAATGACCCAATGGAAAAATGGTATGTTTATCATACTTTTAGCTAGGGTTTGTTTTTTTTCAAACAGAAACACATTTTAAAAGTTATTTCATAACATTCCTTCACAGATCAATACCCAGAAAGAAGGAAGTATTTGAAACATTAAAGAGTCTACCACTGTCCACAGATATTAAGGGTGACTCTCCAAGCTTCACTTCAAGGGTGGTGAACTAAAATAAGAGTTCTAGAAACAACATCGGTAATTGCAACATCTTATGAAGGTCAGAGTTTAGTGTAAACCTGCAATATATTAGATAGAAACCTAGAAAAAAATCATTAGGTGTTAGCAGAAGATGAACAAATTTGCCCAAATTTATCCAAAATGGTTAAGGTATGCCACCTCTTATATGAGGATCTAGTGAAAAGGGCTCTATTTGTGAGGTCGCACTGGCTGTCACAGCACTGGCTTCCTTCGTCAACATGCAGTGTGCCGTGTTTATACCACTTACAGAGCACACAAATCAACCCTCAAAAAAGAAAACATTTAGCTGACTCGATAGTAACATAAGTAGACGTATATTTTCCCATCACTCTACTATTTAACTACATGTAAGTTTTTACACACAGCACTTCTTCATTCTGGAAACAACCTTCTGAGATATAGAGAGAGGAATCTGGAGTGGAGAAAAATTACAAATTAAGGAGCAACTATAACAAACAAGCCTTCCATTTACTTCAAACAAAAAAAACCCTCAACCAACCAACAAAAAGCTTCACGGGAAAGTACCAAAAACTAGTAATCAGCCCAGAACTCCTTAGAATAAACAATTAGTGCTGTTATTAATGTGACAAAATACACCCAAATTCTCTGAAAACAAAGGTTAATTTTTAGTGTGTGATGTCTTATGAATCTTGTTTTCTCATGTCACTTGTCCATCTTCAAGAACCAGTAACAAAAGTATTTAACCAGATTGATTTTACAGGATCATCTTCACTGCCCTCCTATTCATGATTACTCCCCATGATGTCCTGAATTAGTCCACTACAGCACCCAGAAGAGTTTCTTAACAAACAAAACACTAAAGAACAATATGGTGCGTTTTTTCTCTTTTTACCTTCTTAAACTAATGATGTTTTATCTCTTTTTTACAAAGAATGCTTAGTTATTCCTCTCATTCTATTCTAAGCTATTTCCTCCATCCACTCTTTTCATCCCATCTTTAACCCAACTGCATTTGTAGGATCCAGCTCTACTTTCACTGGTAGATAATATTGCTCTCCTTTAAAAGTAGCTCCCTTTTCTAGACTCTTATTTAAGTGGCTACAACAGCATTTAACAAAAACACGTGGTTAGCTCCTACTTACCCACTGCTTTAATTGCAGCCTAGGTTTCTGTAATTAGAAGTGTCACTCTGTAGAAAGATCTAGAGACTAGAACCATCAGAAACTTAGCAGCACTCTGTGCAATACACCAGTTATGTCAAGACTACCAAATGTGTAATAAGCTCTTACCCTGGTGCTTTAAGCTTTCAGGAAAACCTTACCTGAATTCAGTTTTTCAAGTAAGAACTGCAACCAAAAACCATTTGTATGGTTCATATTTCCAAGAAAGAATGGGCATGGGGACAATGCAGGCAAAACAATTTTTAAAAGTTACTGCCATTTTATTCTATTATTCTGATATTTGTTATATTAAAATGTCATCTCAAATGAATATTAAAAGAACAATTATGTTGCAATATATTTATTTAAGGTTTTCTTCTCCTTTTCAGCTACAGGTCACTTCTGTTTTCAACTAATTCTAAATCAGTGCTAAGCAAAGATTCAATCCTTTGTCTATGTTGTTACCAAACAGAGTAAATAAATGTTTTCCTAAAGAAAATCAGGAACATATTACTCCAAAGCTTTGGGGATTTTTTGTGAACCAAAATGGATCAGGACTGATAAATCACAACTGCTCTAGTGGTGGTCAGAATACTCTCACTGAAGCACTTTCCCTACCTGCCAATTTTGCTTATGTCAAGAATACAAAAATAAACTTCATTTTTCAATCACATTTTTTCCCGACACAAATTGACTGACGTTACAAAACAATTACAACAGTCGAAATAAAGGACTTCTGCCTAATCTTAGATAAGACAAGGACAGAAAAGACAAGTACAAGACAGCACCTCTAAAACATGTGATTTACATCAGGTAAGAATACAAGCTGATCAAAAAAGGTAGAGTATGTATTTAACCAAAGTATTCTGCGCATTTTTGTGTCTTTTGGATCACTATAATTTATTTGGAAGATATTGTTTAATCTCTGTCCATCTCTTCAAATAAAGATTTTTAAAAGATACTACATTTGGGCTCCCTTAACATTATGTAGAAATTGAATTTATATTCTCACAACCAAACTAGTGGGTTCTGTTACTCTTGTTTTAAAATAGAAGAAAGCAACTTATAGCGTTACAGAACAAACAGGACAGAGGACTGTCTCAGACTTCAGCAAACAGGAAGTCTTTAAAAAATCGAAAATCAATTATTGTCTTTGCTAACAAAAAAAAAAAAAATTGCCATGTCCAATCTTCTCCTTAGCCTTTTCTGCACTACTAAAATTTAGACAATTCAAGATCTTAAACAGCCCTTAATATTAAGCCAAACTCTCCAATTACTTTTAAGACAGAATTGAAAAAAATCAATGTGAAGAACTGACCACACTACAATGTTCCCTACAACAGATGTGTTTTAGAAATCACTGACTCAGTTTTCCAGTCCTACATTACAGGGGAAATAGAGTGTCAAAGACAATAGAAATTGTTTTCTTTTTTCAAGGTATGTTGTATTGCAGTAGTATATTATATATATGCAAAAAAGGCCAGACAATGTAAAAAGTAGGAAAACTACAGACAAAAGAATTTTAAAAGGTTATAATGCTTACTGATTAAAACAATAATTTGGAAAATAAACTGAGCCCTGTTGTATTCTTCCAGCAGCAGAGATACAAACTGATATTGCCCTGACCGATTTGGACCTTCCGAGCACATCTGTATCAGCTAATAAAGAATGCAGAGATATAGTATAAATATTTCTCCCAATTAACCATGTAAATTTATTCTATACTTTAATAAAGGCTCAACTATTTTAAACTCAAAGAATATTAACTTTGGTCCAGAAAAACCTTTACTTTTATTATAAATGTAGTTTCAATGAAGAAGGCAAAGAAATAGTAGTCTCACTTTGCTTATACCCTACAAGAAACTTTAGGCTTTACAAAAGGAATGGCTACTTGAGAAATAAGCAAGGCAACAAGCATTCATTGTAAAATTATACATTTTTCTAAAGATCAAATTCTTAACATTCAAACTCATAAAACACTTTTCCCACACTTATCCCTCCCTAGTCTCTGCTCTGGCCCTCATCCAGAAAGTTATCTGAGAAACAAGAAGTTACAACAGAGTTGAGTCACGTCAAAAGCACCTGCATCTGGAAAATAAGCACCATTCAATGCAATGCAATTGGATTTTTAAAAGAATTATTAACTTACCCTGCTCATAGAATCAAAACATTTTCTGACCAGGGATTCAACATCATTAGGTCGATCTTGAACATTTATCCAGTCTAACAAAGACACGTTGAAGGAAGGCTGTTCATCATCTTTCAATTCTACTGACATTTCATTGTCCTGGACAGAAGCATTTTGACTAGATTCCTTATCATCTTTTACATTTTCAGGATCTGTGCCTTCCAAAGCTGAATGTTCAACTGACTTGCAAAATGACGCTAACATTGATTTACTGTTCACTTTAGGTATATCAGGATAAAGCACCAATTCAGCAGACTTCCCATCCTCAGTTTCTTCACTTTCTGCTCCTCCATGTTCAGCTGAAGAATCTAGTCGTCCTAAACACTCTCTGTAACTATGTCTTGTTAGGCACTCCAACAGTGGTATCTTGGCCATGATAGAAACAGCAGAACCCAACCTTTTTTTAAAAAATGAAAAGGGAAAAAAAAAAAAAATCAGCATCTAGAAACCAGTGCAACATGAAATCTTAGATAAAAATCACCCAAAATATAAAATACACACATGCCCCCCCATTCCACTTAAAGATATACAAATTCACTCCAAGTTTGTGTTATGACTTAATACTTTCAACAGAGATTGTAATTCTTAATATTGGTTCAAGTTACTAAAAACCAATTAAATCAAAAGTGTAAATAGGTATTTAAAAATTTTAATGCCTAAATTTATTATCTAGCTTTCTGTACTGGATATTTGGAATTACTCCAGCTCTTAAGCAGCTGTTCACTAACGAGCTCATCTTCCACATAATTCAATACAGGTTTCTTTGTGCTGATAGACAGGAAAATGTCAGTTAAAAAAAGTGACTCGCATAGATAAAAAAAAAAAATGTTCTCCATGACACATAATCAAACAAATCCATGCTTGATTATTCAGAGCAAGCACCAGACACAAAACACTTACAAAACTGAGTTAAAATGGAGTAAATTTGAAAATTGAGAATGAATTTAATAGTAAACCTACTGTGTAAGTTTCAGCTTGATATCATCTATGGACTGCAAATAGCTTGAATACACATTTTCAAACTTTAAAAGCAGCTTTTGGTAAGAGTATGTACAATCTTCCAAGTTGGCCATTATGGCAGCCCAGCCTTGATGCTGAAGATGCTCATCATGTACAAGACCTTCACAAAAAGAGCAAAGCTTCTTGGCAACCTCATACATTTCCTGAAAAAACAATCAACAAAATACAAATCAGGTTATTGCTGTAACTTTATTGAAGATAATAACAAGAAAAGTATGACATTTACATGATTGCTAAAAAATTGTACACCTTAAAACGCCATAAAAAATATTTTTAAGAATAAAGGAAGTTAATTACATAACAAAAAACATTCTATTTACTGATTAATATCTCCAAAACAGAGAGGTGTAGCTCCAAAAACACCATATAAAATTAATTAAATGCTGCTAATACAATAAATTAATGACACATACACATGAATAATAACCCTTGTACTAATAATATGATAGAAAAAATTAGCAATCAAGGTCCAGGAAGGAGAACACTTTTGATGAGCCAAGCAGAAGCTCAGAACAAGACAATGAACTGCAGGATCACTCAGCAAAAGTGCAGGTGCATCAGATGCAAGAAGAGATGCATGAGGAAACATGATGAGCAGCAGGACAGAGTGTCCACAAAACACTAAAATATACCCTGAAACTTGGCATCTGCAAACCAGTGTGGAAGTTTTTCTGTTAAAGTACTGGATGACACAGAGGCATTTTACTATCCATAAGAGGTTGAGAATTTACCACCCCACTTAGCAAAGTTAAATCAGAGACCTACATAGAGCAATTACCAGATCTTACTAAAAGTGTATTAACAGCAATGCCCATTATAACCAAGTCCAAAGTTTTAACTAGTCGGAAGAGCAACTATTTTAAGTTTAGCAATTTAAGAAAAAGGCTATTCCCCTCAAAGGGCCTACTAAAACATCAAAAAGTCACACAAAATCATACAATAAATCCTTCAGCTCAAAACTTTATCTATAACACACTCCTTGGAAAATATTTTCCTACGCATACCTGTACTTTAGGTTTTAGTATATATCTAACCTACAAAAAAATGTATTTTCAGTTTCTGCAGGTTGAGCATATTGTTAAACCAGGACTGAACACAACTTTCCTGTCCTATCATACATGTGAGAAAACCATGCATGGAAAAACAAGTTGTAGAAAATACAGTGAGAAAGCAGTGTTAGAAAAACATCCATATGTTTCAGAATGCATTTGCTGCTGAACATGTGGTTAGCAGCACATATGCACACTCAAAAAAATGTAGGGACCAACAATACTTACCTTCTGAAATAAACCACAAAACTGCACAGAATTCTAAACAAATGCTTCAGAATTCATATTAACAAAACCTGAAAGTTAAGAGCATCCTCCCTGTTTCAAAGTCCAAGCCTTGTTTCAAGCAGTGTGACAAAATTCTACTGTCCTTCAAATCACTGCTAGCTAAACTCACAGTAGATGAACAGTGAATATACAAAATACTTATATTGCATCTCCAACAAAATCCAAAGTTGTTATCACAAATTCTTATCACTTTGTAGTAAAGATGGTACTTGTCTTCTTGTTTTCTGAATTTTGGCAGTTTCCTGTGCATGCAAGAATGAGGATTTCCATTCTTTGAAAACAATGGCTATTTTAATTGCTGCAGGAACTCTTGCTTCCTAAGTCACAAATCAACCAGTAACACAACTCAAATGGTATCCAGACACTGCTGAAATCTGCAAGTCATTTTCTCCAGACTATCCCCACTTGGGCTATACAATTTAAATGTACATAAGCTGACTAATGCAATATTGACAACTTGAACAAATTTTTACTTTCTTAAATGAATTTTGTAAACAAGTTATTCAAAGGAAAATTGCACAGCATATAAAAAAAGCAAAATTACTGCTTCCTCAGTTACCATATTAAGAACCAAAGGAACAGGCTGTTTTAACCTAAGTATACTAAAAAATACACCAAAAATATGAAGCTGAAAATTTAAGTGAATGTCCCCGTTGCATTCTAATGTATGTCCCGGAAAGGTACACAAACATTTTACTTTCAACTCACAAAAAATCTCTTCTCAAAGTCAACCTTCCTCCAAGTTCCAGAAGTGAGAGCATATACAAAAACACACATCAGTTTGAAACAGTTTAAAACAACATAAGCCAGCTACAAAATCAAAATTCATCATAAAGTCTTTTTTTTGTGCAGCTCCTCCAAGTGAGTATCACAGTTTAACCAGGCAAAGTAAAGATTGGATTCATATGTTTCTTTAAAAGCCCTCAGGAGAGGCTTTTTTCAGTTCTATTTTCCTTTGGACGATCTCACTTAGCACAGCACAGCTCAAATGTTTAACATGTTAAAGTATGCACTAGGCTTCATATGACCAAACTTTCCACCCTGAAACATACTCTTAACTAGTGGCCAACGTTTGCTTTCTCAGATCTATTTATTGTGTTCCCAACAGAAGTCGTAAGTTACAAGTTAGAGCTGCCCTATGAAGCTTTATTATATGCCATTTTTGAAACTCCTTTCAGACTCCAAGTGTTGCCAATTTAACATTTTAGTTCTAACAAGCTTGTTTCCCCAGCAAAACACTTTCAAACACAAAACAGAAGTTGCAAGTAGAAAAAAAAAAAATCCTCACAATTCAGATTGCTTGTTACACAACTGGTAACTGGCGCTAACACTGTATCTAACAGTCTAACCTGTGGCAATTTACTCAAATTTAACCAGACCAGAAGCTCATGTCCCAGCAGTCTGGCTCCTAGAAAAGCAAGAGCAAACAACCATACCTCCCAGAGTAGCAAATTAGTATTTGTTAATTTTTCAGAAACCTTGCAACAGAAGGACATTTTAATGAGTGTCAGAATCTCTCATATAAACAGATACATGCCCAAAGAAACTATTATATAGAAATACCCCAATACCATCTAAGTATTCAATCAGGTATTCATTGTCAGATGAGCTGCAGCTTCCTAATGTATACAGGAGATGTGCACATCAAAATAAAAATCCCCTTATGAAAGCCAAATATTGCTAATATATAATCTCAATCATAAGCATTGAGACATGTTATGTCCCTCAGAGACAAAATGTTTTTTTCCGAGCTAACTCTGAGATCAAAATTTATTAGCTAAGTTTCTCTCAAGTAACATGTTCTCAAAGTTACCCATATGCTAACAGACTACAAGTCATATTGTCAAAATGAACAGACAGGTTTCAGGGCACATATGCAAGGTTACATTACAACAGCATCCCATATTATCATCCTCTCAAAGTTATTTTTATACATTCCAAAGAAATTCACTCTAGGTGGTTGGAGGCAAACAGGAAAATTCTGTCTGCATGGATGACCCTGAAGGCTATTAGAATCCAGAGAAAAACAGTACTGCTTTTGATGCTGGTTTCTTAAGCCATATCATGAAATAAGCTCATTACATTCAAATAGTAAAGAATATTACTCTGAATTCAGGAGGTTCCAAACAGATGGTTCTAACGAAGGTCAAACCACATCGAGTAACTATTTGTCCACATGCCAGAACTGTTTCAGTCTTAGACTATCCTAAGCAGATACCAGTGCATACAATAATAACACTGTGTTAAACCAGTATTTTGTTTGGTTATAGTCAACCCTGCTTTCAAAATGCGAAAGCACCCAGCAAGAAAACAGTGGAGAAGTTGTTTTGCTTCCTTTGGTGTATCTATGTAACTTAACTTTTAACTTTTTTCTTTAAAGTTAAAAGATTAAAGGATATACAAATGTACCTTTCTTATTTTTCCACCACTTCTGAAATAAAGCTTCAGGTGATCTGGCTTGTTCTTCCTACCTCTTGTCTGTCTCCATAGATAACATTTTTGTGAGAGATCTCAAGCTACTTTAGAATGCAGTAAACCAATTTATTTTATATAAGTGTATGGCTCTATGCAGGAAAGAATTAAGCAGCTCTCTGCTAAATGTATAAAGTCTAAAAACTTAATTAAGTCAGACATAGAAATAAAGGCCTGCAATCCAACATATGTTTTAATACTTCCCAGTAAGGTTGCCAGCTTCAGCACAGAAAATGAAGCCTGCCTGACAACAAGCTTGCTTTTGTCATTGACTGTTCACAGACACACTCAAGTCTTATTGGCAGCCACCCAGTGGTTCACAGAGAACAAAAGTTAACTTCAGTTGCCTTGTAGGGCTGCATTCATCCTACTGGGCTACAGCAGCATACCTAGAACACCAACCGCTTCACTGCACCACTGGAACGAGGACCTAAAAAAACACCACTACCAGAACAAGAGTACTAAGACCCAGACTAACCCCCACTTGTTGTTATGCTGAATAGTAAATAAAAACATCTTCACTACTCAATTTTTCAAGAAATCCACGAAGCCACCAGAATGCATTCCTCATCTTTGGTTGGGTACAGTAACAGAATGTTTAGTTGAATTATTTCCTTTGAGAGTCACAAATTTAGGGGATTCTTCAGATAATTAATTATATTTTCTAGGTTTCAAACACAAATCAGTAGAAGCAACAAAGTATGTTTTATCTAAAGCAGAAATTACCTGGTGAAGTGTTTAGGATCAATTTCAAGACTGTCTTTGCATCCTGCTATCACAATTCTGCTCATCTGAATGAGCAAAATCTGACAAAGGTCTGTTTGTCTTAATTGGTCTTTAACCTCTAAAGAACTAAAGTTCTCAGAAAATGCAGGGCTCTTTCCTTTCTCTACATCCCTGTGGTAGAAGGAAATAAGTCATCAAAGTCCTCTACTGCCATGTGTCTGAAACCCTCTAAAAGGGACGCATTACAGGTTTCAATCACCCTAAAAATCAACCTCAGACCAACAAAAAAGATCCTTGAAAGTAAAATTTCACAAAATCATACACTGTAACAGCCAATAAATGCTTTCACAACAAGGAACATCTCCTTGTTTACCAAAATTAGTAACCAAGACCATTATCCCTAATGCATACAACTCCAGCTAAAACATCAGTGAAGCTACTAGATTAACCACTTCAAGATTTCAGTTTTTAAAACCTGTAATTGGAGCAGTTAACGTCACTGTGAGGGGATATTTCATGGCAATTTGTCTCCTTTCAGCAGACAGCTGATTATTCCATTCTCCTTTAATATTGGTCATTTTGGTGACTTCATCATTTGGACATTTGTCCACACAGTTCATGACTTATTTCCTACTCAGAAAGTACTTACTTACCAGCATAATACAGAAAAAGCTATTTTTTAAGTCACAGCTTAATGACTTTATTGAGTACTGCTTTCACTAATTCTCTCTGACATTACAAGGACGTTTGGAGAAGTCAAGTGACAGAATTTACCATCAAAAAACATACTGAGAAGTGACATAAAACACCACAGTGAGGGAAACAAACCATGATACAAGGTGTTAAGTTCCACTAGCTTGATTCCAAGTCAGTCAACCCTTTTCCTTCTGATCAATTTTTTTAAATCTTGATCTAAAGTTTTGGTTACAAAGATCAAACAAAACAAATGCTAAAGTAGGATTTAGAATTATATATCTTAGAGTAAATATTTCATTATAACTTAGAATAAAATAAAACCTACTTCCTTTTATCCCATGCTTCTCAAATACTTTAGAAGATTGAGATTGATCACAAATCTGAGGTACAGATAAATCTGGACTTCTTTGGAGGAGCCAGAAGTGTGTCTCACTATTAAATGAATAATTTAACCAAAATTAATTTGGCCACACAATTCTTACAAACACTACACACCTTAACAATAGCATTTTAAAGTAATTCTTTCCATAGAGTCCCAAAGCAACTTTCTAGTAGAAGAGAAAAGAGCATTTCTCAAAATAGCAGATCCACAGCTTTCAGGAAGCATGACTATACTTCTTGGCTTATACATTTGAGGTGTTTGAAACTAAACTGAGAATGATCTATGACTATGTACGATGACTACAGCCATGGTTTAACGCAACCAAATGAAATGACCACAGAGTTTCTCATCCTCATTTCCACTTCTCAAAGAACAGAGAGGAATTCACAGTTTGATCATGACAGCAGCAGTATCCCATGAAATATGAAACATACCCACTCAGAAAAAGTCCAAGTTTTCAATATCCTTCTGGGACAAATTACATCGGAACTTCAGTTAGATCACTAAAAAGAAATAATAAATAATCCTTTCCTAACGGCTAAGCTACCAGAAATTATTTTAAGCAGTGGTGTTAAAAGACCACAAGATTAGACAAGATTGACAACACAGCTTATTGCACAACATACTGTGTAGAGAACAGCTTGTATTCTCTCAGCTGGTGTGTATACAACTTTTTGCAAACACTGTGTGCACCTCACTGTCCACGTACTGCAGCTCAAGGCCAGAACTGCTGAACTGGAAGAAAGGTGGGAGACCAGGCTAGTTGTAAAAAGGCAATTCTTCAGGCAGAGACATCTCAAAGTTAAGTTTTTAACCCAAGAGAAACCAGAATGCCAAGACATAAAATGGAAACAGGCTTAGAAAACTAATTTAACTGAGCCTTTAAAAAACATATAAACAAAGACATAATATTGCAACTGACAAAACCTGTGGCAAGAATTTCAGTTTAAATGGTAAAGATGCAGCTTCTTTAAAGCTACCTAATCTTTATACTGTGAATTCTACATAATGAGATCACAAGTAGTGAAGAGGAACTTAAGCAAATCTGTAATAGATGGTAAAATGATGAAAACAGAAAGAAATAGAAAATGGATGTATCTTGATACGACAAACACAGTGCCATGGAAAACCAAACATAAGGTAATGTGGAAAACCAAACACAGGAATGATTTTTGGTTAGGAGTTATGAAATCTAAAAAAAGGTTACATGTAAGTTAAAAAAATAGTGTTAATTGGGGGGGACAATGGCTATTTTTACATATTCTTGACAAATGTATACACAACAGGCCATAAAAATGCCAGGACTTCCACTATGAATTAAAACACAACTTCTAGTTATATCTAAATAGTAACAACAGATTATGCAAAAAAATGCAGACAGCAAAAGCATAATTGAAGTCAATATTGGTCAGTTTTAGACATAGAAAAAATGATGGAGAGGCCATAATGGCATGGATTAATAAAAATACTTGTTAAAAGAGAATCTTGAACTACTTTTATTGAGAGGAAAAAAATTAGAGGCCATATATCACTGTATGGTTACAATTTCATATAAAGTCTGATTTTAAAGATCATAATCTACATCCTCTGGGCAGAGATAATATGAGATTAAATAGAAACCAGTAGCTATCAAATATTCTCTCCTACTTTTACATAGTTACACATCACTGCTTCTTGCTGTTGACAAGAATAGGTAAGACTTTATCATGAGCGGTAATTTAGAATGCAACCTTTAATCTCCTACTACTAAACATTATCATGTATCAGCACCTGTGTTAGCAGTAAATATTAATTAATCTAATTTATTAAATTAAAATGCTCTAAATAATTACAACAGGCAAAAACCTCTCCATCAAGTACTACCATTCTGCTTTTCTGGTAAAGCAGGTTACCATTTCTCTAGAATTAACAAAAAGACAAAGCTTGGATTTTTCATGCCTATTTTACAGGAAGTCTCCCATACAGTACTCTCAATGTAGCTTTGGATGCATCAATCACACAACTACAGAGGTTCAGAGCCTTTCTAGCTCTCCCCAGATCTTAATGGATTTCAAGAAGGATTAATATCCCATGTTCCTTCTTCCTCCCAGGCAAGAGGCTTATAGTGAACCTTGGAGAAGATTAATGCTCTAACCACATTCCCAGTCCTCCCTCAGTTTCTTCTGAATTACTGCTCAATATGCTTTAAGCTGGCATCATGAAAAACTACTTAAGTACAATATTGCAATACTTCTTTATACAGTTTTCACACCTTGATACATCTAAAAATCACAGACTATTTACTAATCTTCCATCACACATGAAGGAATTGTCATTACCCTGACATCCCAGAGAAGTACCCAATTCATTTTCACAGCCTAACACAGAGCCTATGGTTTTAGAACATTTAAAATGTTGGATAAAATTAACTGTGGGTGCCCAGGTGAATCAGATTTAAGAATGTTACTACCTATTTAATCTTTAAATAAATTTCCAAGCTTTTCACGAGAAAACAAATACCATCATTATAGCCGTTTTGCTAGCAGGGAATAACTGTCAAAAGTGGGGAACAAATAATAACCTTCCTGAAAGTAAATCTGCAGGCTAAAAATAAAACTTCCATTCTACTTGGATCCATGTTTAAAGACAATTCCTCCCCCCGGCTTTCCCCAATCCCTCAATAATGCTAATAGGTTATATTAAGTATGGAAAGACTTATTTTCTTCTTGCAAATCAACTCAAGATCACTCTATATAAACTTCCCAGTTTGTAGCTAAATATTAATAGTATTATAGACCTGCCACTAGAATGAGCCAGTAAAGATCTAAACAAGATATTTAAAAGCAATAAACACTGCAATAAACTTGCCTGCTCCGCATATTAATACAATCTTCAGAATCAAAGGGGGAAGATTAGGCAGCACCAGCAATTGTTTTCAAGTCTAAATAGGAGTATTTTTAAAAAGAAACAGTGGAATAAAAAAAAGCTTACCCCAGAGGTATTAAACATGTTCCATCATTGTATAGTAATTTTACCAAACTGAAAGCCAAATTAAGAATCTAAGACCAGAAAACAGGGCACAGAATAGAGAAACCAGGTAAAACAGTAAGAAACAGAAGACTGAGTATCATCTCCTTTCCCTTCCATTACCCTCAACAAAATACAAACACAAAGACTGTAGTAATTACTACAGCCCTCCCTTCATATTAAATCAATGTTAAGTACTTAGAAGCTATCAGTCTTACTTTTATAACCTCCTCTAACTACTTCACAAAAAACGGTTTTAAAGCACTTTCAGTTTCAGCTGGTAAAACCAGAACTCTCACACTGTTCACAGAGCACAGTTGAAAACCTCCTACTCCTTAGCTGAATTCACACTGATATCCACTCTTCTCTATATGACAGTCATATGACTCACAGATACCTAATAACTCATGGTCCTATTTACAAAGTCAGCTGTAACTGTCAACAGGTGGGGGAGAGAGAATCTACTGGACTCAATCCTTGCCTTAAATCAGACAGGATGTCAAGGTCATATTATTCAGGAGAACCTTCCCCCTCCTGACAGGCCAGGATGCCAAGGGGGCAAACAAAATCCCTCTTCTACATCAAACACTTAAACCCTTTTCTCTGAATTCTGCTTTACAGTATTAAACCCCAGCCACTTCAAGTGCTAAATGTTCTGGACTGCATTTAAGTTGGCACTGAAACTAAAAAAAATTATTACCAAGACAAAACATGTGACTATTAATTTTGTGTTAAGTGCTCCACATAACCATTCTCCTGCTGCCAGTCACTGGAAGCTTAAATAATCTTTAGAGATATGAAAAATATTTAATCCATTTAAATGCAAAATTTGAAAAGAAAACTAGGTCAGTTCTTAACAAAGACATACAATCAGTCCAGCTACTGAAGGCATTGCGTCAGTGTCTTGAACATGCAGATGGTTTTTACTGCATGCACACTTGGTATCTTACTGATGATGTTGCAGGGAGTGAGTTTTCCCTATCAAAACAACACAGAAATAATCAAATTGGAATTCTGATCAGTTTGCAAGTAAATGTATTCAATGTACAAGTGTCAAGGTTTGACTTTGACTAAACGCCAGGCACCTCGACTCTCTCTTGCTACAGGAAAAAAATTACTTAAAAACAAAACACACTAATTTCACGAGTCACCTGAGATAAGGCACTGGTTGGCAGGAGGACGCATAGAAAAAGAAAAAGGGCAAACAGGCTCTAAGCTTAAAGTTGCAAAAAAAGTGATTTAATTACCTAACAGAATTGGAGGATAAATAAATGCAAGGCGAAAATACACTTTTCATACATTATTTTGTTCATTTCCCCCCTCCTTCTTACGAACTTATAGTATTCACCCCCTTTCCTCTTTTATAACTAACAAACTCAGGTAGGGGCAGAGTGTGGGGTATTTTTTTTCAGTCCACAGAGCAGGTTCTTAAATTTGTTCATCACTGCAATTCATCTACTACAAATACTCTTTGTCT
>VZRM01005611.1:2434229-2483474 GCA_013397955.1 Grantiella picta
GATTTCTGCACTCCTGTGGACTCCATGGGCTGCAGGGGACCTCCTGCCCCCCATGGCCTTCACCGTGGCCAGCAGAGAATTTCAGCTCCGGCACTTCTTCCTCCACTTTATTCACTGACCTTGGCGTTATCCATGCTGTTTTCTCTCTACATATTTGCTCCTCCACCTCCGCCTCCTCCAACTACAAAGAAGTGAAAGAAGTGCGCATCTGCCTCGTTTTGAATTTTTCTTAAATATGTTTTCACAGAGGCGTAACCAGCACCTTCAATTGGCCCAAACTTGGCCGGCAGCATGTCCATCACCTTCAGAGCCATCAGAGATTGGCTCTGCTGGACTTGATGTAAAACTTCCAGAACTTTCACTCAGGACACACAGGAGCCATCTTTGTGCCACTCCCCACCCCTCAGACACCTTTCTAAGTTTACCACAGCAGCTTCTGAAGAGTCCAAATTTCTCCTATATGTTAAAAATACTTTACTGATGTTTTGGGCCAATCAAAACCACCACAAAAAGTAAGAGGCAGTACTCAATAATAAGCAACCTGAATTTTAGGAAAAAGCTTAGTTTTATTGATTCATCACCAGTTGTTTAGACCCCTAACATGAAACAGAAGCTTGGCAAGGTGCTTTTAAAAATTATACTGTTAATTTTCTACTTGGGTTAACAATGCTTCCTAAGGTACTTTTCTCATTTCAGGTTGAGGAAGACTGAGGACACTGAAAATAAGGCAGTGCATTAAGGCAGGGTCCAAAGCAATCCCAATGCTTCTGTTTTGCAAATGCTGTAAAGGAACACATCCAAAAGGTGTCTTACACTACAGTTTTGAAAGAAGCTCTGAACATGCTGAAGAAGCAAGCACATTTCAGTACCTACCTTCAAACTCTGAGACAAATGCTCTAAAGAATACATCATCACTAATACACCCTTCTTACTGCCTTTTGAAGAAACTATTTCATATTTTCCATCAAGCTTTCCCTCTGACATGTTTTCCTTTGGTGTGCAAATACAGTAACAATCTACTTACCACAGCAAGCTGTGTTCGTGATGCTACTGTATGAAACACTGCAGGCATCATAAGAGATTCTTCTACTTTCAATTCCATCTCATTCTCTGCTGAAAACGTGGTTTTGGGGATAGCTGGTGGACGTTCACACAAGATCATTTCTTTGTTGAATAAAAAAATTGGGTTGGTGTCCTATACCCAAAAAGGAAAGAAAACCAAATGCTGAGTAAAGGCAACTTACCATTGAATCGTCAATTATTTCCTCATGCGGGTAACGTCTTGAAAACAAGTTAAAATCTACATTTATAAAATGACATTTTAACATTTTGACATTTATAAACTGACATAACTGGATTTCTTTGATTTGAGAAACATAAACACCTGTTTCTCAAATCAAAGAAATCCAGCAAACAACACACTAGGGAAAAATATTTAAAAACTCCTTAGTAATAAATCTTTTTCTTCCCCTATAAATGGCAGTTTAGGCTAAGAATGCAGTATGCACTTACTGTTCCAGCACTGTAACTACACACTCTTCTGTCTGGTGCCATACACTCTCCTCCATTGACAACCAGTACTTGGTGCTGAATGGCAATCTTATACTTTGTTTGAATTGCATGTTTCAGATCAGCCACACTGAAAAAAAATGGGAAGAGAAGATGATGCTATCAGATTACTTCTGTCTCTAATTTTACATATTTCTGTAAGAGACACAGGTGACTTGTCTGTGTTAAAGCAGAACATTTTTAAAAGAACCATTTTTATTCTGTACAATTATGTATTTTTAAGTTTTCTATGTGCTGTAACGTGTTGCATTCTGGATATTCAGCTAATAAGCTACCAGCTAAAAAAAAGCTGACTTTGCATTACTGACAAGTCATCAGCAATGTTTTTCCCAAGATCTGCTAGCATGCTGAAATTCTAAATTAAGTCACACCAAGCATTTGGCAAAACAACTGTAAAAGTCATATTGTGTTTGCTGAACTTATACTTTATGACCAAACAGCTGACTTGCTAAAGTCCTAGAAAATATGACTATTAACACTTCATTATGCGTAACATAACCACAATTTCACCTAATAAACTCTGATTGATTTACTGTACAGGAAATGCAGTAAAGCACTTAACAATAGAAGGAAATTTAATAATTTTGCAATATATATGCAACAAATTAATATAAACATCACAGACCTTAACACAGAAACAGTATATCAATAGACCATTCCTGGTTTTAATTCACCAGCCTCATACATTTAATTCTAGCTGATGACATCTTCACTCTGCTGCTTATTTTAGACAGTTCTAGACTTTGTCATTAAGACATATGTAAACAGCAAAGTAAACAAGAATTTACTAATCTGGTACAGTTAGTGACCCCAGATAACGTAGCACACTGTGGCAGCACCTGTGCAAAGGTATCAAAAAGCTTCAGAGTATGAAGTGAATAATATAAGCATCATTAGTTTTGATATAACTGGCAGGAAACCTAACAGTGTCACAGTTACTTGCAAAAGATCATAAAGATCTGTTATTTAAAACAACCATGATTCGGCATGACATGACAAATTCATTACAAACCTCTCACAAGCACAAGCTTGTACTGCTAGCTGTGTTACAGTAACTATTCACCTATCACCACCATAGTCTTTAGGAGAGAACTTGGCCTGTCCATGCACAAGGAGGCAGGCAAAGAACCCAAGAAAGTTAGTCTTACTAGAAAGAGCAAATCTATACATGCAGATATACAGAAAGAGAAAGAAAACTGTTCAATTAAAGAGTCTGATTTCGTGTGGTTCAGCTGTCAGAAAGTTTCCTCAAAGGACAATCCAACTGAGCAAAAACTGGACTCATTATTACAGATTTATTAGGAGCTGCACCACACTCACCATGATTTAGAAATGTAATGTCTAAATGTACCAGACAGCTTACAGGGGTGTGGACACATCTGTAAATGACCCAGTAGAAAGAGAATGGCTGAAACACGATTTCATGCTCAGTAATACCATGACTGTCAGTTGGCTTTAGAGAAGAGCACACAAAAACAGTCTAGACAGTCTTTTTTGAGTCATGAAAATGACAAATAGGAATTCAGGAGAAAGGAAACAATTAATTTGGAAACAAAATCCATGTTATAACCTTTCATGCCTGATTACTTGCAACACATTCATCACTGATAGAATATGAAGACAGCAGGTAAGCTTGGCTCTTGCTACCCCCAAGGTGTCTTTTACATGGGAACAATGAAAAAAGATACAATACAGACCTCTCTAAAAGCATCTATACATCTACAAGATGCTTTTAATGTTCAGTGAAAAAAATACAAACATTAAATTTGTTGGGACTTAACCATGATCCTCTAACACTGATCACGCCTCAGGCAGCTGCACATTCAGAAGTTCAAGTTTTACATATAAAATCATGTAAAAGAGTTTGGAGCCTTACAACATAGGACAGAACCAACTTTTACCCATCTAGAATATGAGACAAAAATCTTCATGCCAATTCTATAGCATCCAATCTAAAAACATTTCAGAGAACACATTTTCTTCAGGATTAGTGTACTGACAAAAGAACAACCTGCAGAACTTCCTCTGTGACGCCAGCCAGTAAAAAATAAACCTTTTATAGAGAAATCTCAAATAAAAATACTATTCAATAAAAGGGCACAAAGGACCAGAAGTCATTCTGACAGGTTTTCAAAAAGCACCAAACAACACCAGACTCAGCTAGGAGCAGGGCAGCCTCTACCACTGTCCCAGAAGGCAAATAATTCTCTACTCTTTCATGGAATCTCAAATACACACAATCAAGGCACTGAAAATCAAAAAAAAAAAAAAACAAAAATAAAAACAAAACAAAACAAAAAAACCACCAAAAACACCCCCCATCAAAATGCACTCAAATACAGGAAATCTTAGAAGAAAACTACAATGACATACTAAAAAAAAACAACCTAGTATTCATCTGCCAAATATTTAGTATATAAAAAGTATACACACTTTTTAATTTAAAACAAACAATAGACAATTAATTTGCTCTCTTACTTTTGAACAGCAAGCTCAGTATCAAACGTAAGGGTAGTTCCAGTGTTGACCAAAAATACATATAGCTTCATGATGATTTCTTTAGGTCTCTGAAGTTTATAACTTCCACTGCTAAAATCATTTAGAAACTGGAACAAAAATTTCAAGTGTTAATTTCACAGGCATTATGAAAAAGAAAGGCAGATGCTTTTGAAAACACACTTTCAGATATATAGTGGGTGAATACATCAGTGCTCACATTCCACAGCTCTTTACTCATTTCTAAAGACAGAGATGTTGTTCCTCTATCCAGAAACATGGGCAAGGTGCATATACAGACAGTTAGGAGAACACATGAGAATATACACTGAGAAGAATAAAAGAAACTAAATTAGAAAAAGAAAAAAAAGAAAATATGACTTCCCATTGCAGAAGCCATCATCCCAGATCATTATCTGGCTTTTCTTAATTATGAAATACCTTTTTAAAGCCCCAGATAGTAATTTCCAGACATATTTTGTAGATTTTGCAAACCGCAGCATGATCTATTGATTCCTCCTAATTACAGCTACTCAATCTGTCTGCTCACTTCTATCTCTATGCATACTTTTTCACTCAAAAATTGAAGCATTGGCAAAAAAAAAAAAAGGTAAAACTCCTGTATGTATTTCTCTACAATAAGTAATAGCTTTAAAAAATATTTTCTTCTGTAATAAGCATTAGCTAAATCTGTAGCTTTCTTTGTTACTGATAGCAAATATGAAGTATTCAAGCAAGAATGAGCAGGTCAACACACATTTTACATACTGTGCCCTACAAGAACCTGGAAGAGTGACCCTATATAGATGTTTTTCCAGCGTATGTGACAGACCAAAAACATTAACCTGCCTCATAAAACACTGAGATTTAATTTGAGATTTTATCACTGAAGTACTCCATACTTCTAAGTCTTATTCTCTTCTTCGGAGCTAGGATACTTAGGAGTAATTTCCACCACACTACCAAAGCTGCTGCAGAAATTCAACTGGCACTGCAGTCACTAATGACCTGAATTTTTTATGTGGAAAAAATTATGAAAAGTTAAGCTGTAAGTTTTAGACACTAAGCAATATTCTTATATTATAAAAATGACCTTTTGGATTAAACTACTACACAGGTAATATAAGTCATTCCTCTTTCCTTGAAATATTAATAGGACACACATAGAGGGTCTACACAACTAGTATTACTCTAAAATTAGTCTGAATTTACATTTTTGCCTACACATAGAAAAACTGACAAACCACAGAGAAAAATACCAAACATGCCATTAATAGAGGAGAGGGGAGAGGTTTTATCAGAATATATATATCAGAAAGTCTTAAGAGCTTTCCTACAAGAGCGCAGCTATCCTCACACTTTTCAAGCATTAATTATAGTCTGAGTTAAAATATGCATTTTCCCAACAAGGCTTCAGAAACAGAACCACATCAAATAAAAAAGGACCAGTTAAATAATTTGATCTGAAGAGAGTTTTATCGTCCTTACACTTGAACTCCACTGTATTCAATGGCACCAGCTTCATTTTGTATCAGAAAAAGAAGCACATACTCTATAAACTAAGTTATTAGACAGGTAAAAACTACTGAACGCCAAGAACTAACTAAAAGTTTCCTGGTTCATTAATAAATTCTTGGACCATGTTTCAGAATTGATCAATCTCATGCACACACCCTTCTTTTCCCAAAGGGCATTTGTGACTTCAATCCAGGTAGAACAAGAAACAAGCTTTAAATAATATAATGTTTCTAGCAAGCACCACGGATCACATAGCAAAACAAAAAAATATTTTCTGTCTAAGCACAGTAAAAGATTTGTACAGTATCTAGTTTTCATGTAAACACTACTTTCCAAGCTAAAGTGATATTTAACAGAGAATGTGTCCATCACATACAAAGAGTGACATTTTAATCAAGCATTTACCCATCCATACCATCACACTAAACCTAACTAAAACATAGAAAGAAAAGACATAATCAAGATCAACAATACTGATGACAGTATCTGCCATGCATCTTTCTTTTTAACTTCAGGCAAAGAAAGAATTACCTTCAGGCACTATACAGAGCTACCGCCTTCTTCAAATTCAAGGGGAGAGCAACTGCGCACATTCACTTAACTTGATTTTTGGCAACAGAGTAGCATGGCTGTTCAAAGCCAGAGAAGATCTGCAAAGAAAAGATACAGAATGCAATTATTATTAAAATGCCAGTATTTTATGGTCATAATTGCATCTAATCCAGAAATCAGTGTATGTTAATGCCAGAAGAATAATTATGTAGTAGTTGTTTGGGGTTTTGTTAATTAACAACAATATCCAGTCACAAGCCTGCCCAGAATTGCTACATATCTGAATACTTTTGCTCATAATTTTTGTTTCAAATTATTGTTAATCATACTTTTGAGTGTTTACAAGGAGAGAAATTTAGTTCACTTATAAAGAACTGCTTGCTTTTCCATTAACTGAAATTATTTTTCAGAACCAGTGCAGAATGCTGATACAGTGATGCTGAGAGCAATAGAGAAAGTCTTAACAATGCAATTTATGCAAGAAAATCCAGCATCAAAAGGTATAAATGCTACTGCTGTTGAATGAACAGCCTTATCCAGCAGGTATTTCCCACAGGTTCCTGCAGGAATTAATATCACCTTCCTTACCTGAAACAAGATAACCTATTTTGTTAAGCCATTCACCTACTTTCAACACATGTGTTAGATATACTTTTTTTTTTTAAAATAGACAAGATGTTAGCATTTCCAGCTGCTTGTCACTGGCATCTTTGCCAGGGGCTTCCTCTCCCAGAACTGCTTTTTTAAACTACGATGGAAACTACAACAAACAAAATGAGTCAGATCAGCAAAGGTGATCTTTTTACGCTACCCTAGTTCATTTTAACTGTTTCCAGTTAAGTAGCAGTGCCAAAGGAAAAGGAGCCTTGGCAAAGAGTATGTTGATGAGCTGTTGGACTCAGGGCAATGAAGAAAGTGCACTAACTCCAAACTGCAAGCAAACATTATTTCTATCATGCTAATGCCCTAGCAAGCTTCTGAGAAGATGATCAGGCACTATAAAGGGTGATAATCCATTACTAAAAATAGGCTTGCTGAAGCCTGAAAACCATTAGAACATGTAAACCATTTTATACAACCCATGCTACTACTGATAAATCAAAAATACTCCATCTCATATTTGAAAACCTTATAATAATGTAAAAAATTATTTTATGGTCATGGAACAGAAAAATTATCTTCCTCCCTTTTGTCCACTCCCTCTTCACTCCTATGAAAAATGCACACAACATTTTACCAGAAGCAAAGATACAATAAAAGGGAAATAATCAGTGCTTATTAAGTGCTGTTAGAAATATTGTAATTGAAATGTCCTTCTCCAGTTTAGCTATCAACAGTCAGTAGTTTTACTTGAGCAAAATGAATTTATGAGTACCTGCTCTAGATCAAAGTAATGCACATTAACATGAAACTACTGAAACATTTCTACCACAAACAAGAAACAAAACACAATAATCTCTAGTTTTGTAATTCCTTTGCAACCATTAAGATGACAAAAAAACAAGCACTGTTTCTTCCACCCAACATTTCACCAAACAGTGCTGGGGAAAAAGCACTACACTAACAGAGGAAGGACAAATTTGTATCAGATCACTCTTTGAAAAAAAAAAAAAAAAAGGCAGAATTCACAGAAGTCCACAGAATTCACCCACTCTCAAGGTTGTTACAAATTTCAGTGAACACTTTCAGGAAGAGAGGAAACGTTAAATAAGGTTCCAGAAAATACATGACTTTTTAACAGCAACTTCTGCTGCAGATTTAGTGATGTCCAACAGAGAGACACTGCAGCCCTCCCGCCCTCTAGCAGAAACTATGTCAAGTACCTCTCTCCAGCTGCCTTTCTTCACAACACTGGAAGAAAATTAATTTTGAGAGCTCTCCCTAGTCTTGCATCTCTGGACAACATCTGCCTGACTGTGTTCAAAGTGCAAGATAAGTTACACAGGGTATGCACTGAAAACCTGCCACAGTTGCCTAAGTCTCTTTTCTTTCAAAGGTCAGGTTATTGCAGACTATTACAGGCAAGGTCAGCTACATATCACAATTTAGCCTTAAAGTTTGTTCCCAATATTCCAGAATACTGTTATCATCCAGCAGTAAAAAAGTCACACCATCCAGCTTCAACAGAATACAGCCATAAACATTTTATTCTTCTGTTTGTATTACCACAACAGGCCATTAGGAAAATCTCAGGCTTTATTTATAGCTTTAAACTCTTATGTACTGTTACAAGTTTCAAGTTTTTTAGTGTTACATTGCTGAAATTATTTTAATTCATTTTAATAGACGTTTAACAATTACACAATTTGACAGTTACTGAAGAGAGAGCTGCTACCTATGTAATCAGACAGACAGCTAATCCATCCAGATCATTTGTTTAAACTGTGTGATTTGCAGCATTAGATCCATGCTATCATATCAACTACATACTTCGCATTATGGGATAGAAGTTTGTATGACCAACTGCCATGAATTATCATTAATATCATTGAAAAAATAGCTGAACATTTGACATTTTCTGTAACAGCTGCCAGAGCAAACACAGTATCATAGGCATAAAGAAAATATATGAGATTACAAAAATGTAAGAATGCCACAAAGTAGAAAAAGTTCTGATAATTATTGAGAATATGTATATTGTCACATTAGCCTATAAAACACCAAAACCAGCCATGAATACATTATGCTGGTTGTAATATTTACTTCATTGTCATACACTGTATTTACATTGCAATGCTATCACCACAATCTTTTCCTATATAATATAAACTCTTCAACAACCAACTATTTTTGAGGTTAGTGTTGATCAATACTTTCAACACATACTGTTTTCAAGGATTGAGATGTATCTCAGTTCAGAACAAGCTAATTTCTACATCTCTAAGAGTAAATTAATGTCTGTTTACAGACCCTTCCTTTTCATCATTACAGCACAGGCATCACGGGTTTCACAACACTCCACAAATAATCCCATGGATACATTACCCATCCATTTCTGCTCTTAAATGCAAAATCTCTGCTCCTAATTACTTAATGCTCACTGTTCCACTGTTTCATGGTACAAGTCTTTCCAACTTCGCAAACTCAAACACTGAATCATGGCCAGAGTAGGACAAAGACATAAACAACATTTATGCTGTTTGGGTTTAATGGCATATTAATCGACTTCACTTCAGTCATTAAGTTCCCTCTGTATTATCTTAATTGTTCATGCCCATGCTTTGGACATCTCATTTCCCATACTTCCTTTATAAACTGGATTAAAAACTAAACTCGAGCAAACAAAGATACTGATACATTTTTGTTTAACACCATAGAATTTAAACTCAACTATCCTAAAGTAATGGCTTTCCTTTAAACACACTGGTGTAAAATTTTATCCACAACAGCAACACACAAGCAGTATACGGTACCTTGCTTTTTGTTCCCAGGGAACAGCAGGGCAATACTGCTCCACATCTGTATGCTAAGTTTAATACTCATCAATGAGTCATCTCCCAGGTCAGATAGAACTAAGAGGCCCAAACTCTTTTCACCCTGTGTATATCTCCAGGTTGAAAGGGGCTCAAACCTGAAAGCAGACAGAACTAGCCAAACTACCTGATCAAGGCAAGACTGTTCACACAGTGCCTGCATTTCCACACAGCCCTGTGTGATCACCATCTGTGAGCTGCTGATAAAGAAGTTTCACTTTCCTTACTGCAGAAGAGCTGAGGCTACACTGCAGGTAACTATCTCCAACATGAGTCATAAATGTTACCCCCAATTACAAGGGTCAGGAGGCTCACAGGACACCACCGTGGTATTTCTGCCTGTCAAAAGGGCAATCTGTCTGAGGCAAAGGCTGACAAGTCTGTGACACGCTTAAAAAGACTCAAGTGCTAGTCCTCATTCAGAAAATATCTTATCTGGGTAACATCTCCCCTCAAGGTGATTATATCTTTATTATCTCTCGAGAAGGAGTCAACTTTGGAGCACATTAGCAAGCTATTAAATTGTGCTTCATTTCCGTACTTCATTGCCATTGAGGCAAATCTGAAGGTTTGCCTTTGAGATGCCGCAGCTCCTCTGATTTCACCTTTCAGAGCAAGATTTCGTGCTTCACCTCGACTTAGGCAACTCTATAATACATAAAGGTACAAGACCAGTGCAGAAAAATACTTACTTACACTTTGTTTTCTCCTATAAACCTGTCTTCTACCTCCACTTCCTTTGTTTTGTTTCAGCTGCCCTTCTCAAAAAATGTTATCTTGCAGACCCGAGAAGCAAAATATATAGGACATAAATCAAAGGAAAATAAAAATTGAAACTGAAGCTGAATTTAATGCAATTAACACCTTTCTTCATGTTAGTTTTAAGATCATCTCTAAAAGCAGGCTTCAAGGAGCTTTCTTCAATACTGCAACCAATGTACCTAACCAGAAATACATTCATTTTGCAGAACATTACTACTGCCACCACCAGAAGAACAGAAAGAATTACCTCCTTGTGAGGACACACATTCTTTAGTAATGCTTTATGCAACAGAAATGGCTATGTTTCTGAAAAGTGTAAATGCATATCCTTTTCTGGAAAGACAACTGTTGGAAGTTTTAAAAGGCACTTAAACCTAAAAGAAAAACTAACTGACTAAATAAATAAACAAATCCTAAGCTATATGATGAATAGGTAGTATCCTGACCCAGTTGCAGAGAACAATTTAATTCCCCTATTCTTCCAAAATAAATTTAATCACCGAGATACATATTACTGCAGGTGGAGATCCCATCTCCCATTACCACCTTATATCAAAGCCTATAAACCTCATGTTCAAGCCACACTGTGGTCTTAAAGAAAGGCTGTCAATCCCTGACATCTGTAAGGTGCCATCTGGAGCTCTATTTATACTGTGTTGAGATGTGCATCAGGCACAGAGACGGTTACTTAATTACAGCATCTCCAACAGTCACTGTTCTTAACAGCCCTCAAATTCAGCTGCTGGTCAGCAAAGGAAGCCTTTTCCACTCAACCCAAGAGCCAAGTTGCAATCCTGCAGAGCAACCAGGACACATTCCAAAGCCCCTACTTCCCAATTCACTAAAGAGGAATTTCAGAAGTCAGTAATTCAGTATTTCACAGCATAAGTGGCTTCTTTCCCCCTTCCCCTCCTCTAAGATGAATCATTTTATATAATACTAACCTAGTATTTCAGTTACATATGGCCATCACATTCAGAGTTGCTCCAGCAACTCTGAATTACAAGGAAGCTCCTCATTCAGCTAAGTAGGTGCTGCAATGCCTTCAGAGATCCTCAGCATCAAGGGTGAAAGTGCAGATCAAAAGCAAATGCACCTGGGCAGGCACAAAACCACTGTGCATTAAAGAGTAGCTTTGAAATTGGTGCGGCCCAAAAAAATGCAGATTCTCACAAGTTCAGACAAAACTTACACTGTGAATTCTAGAAAAGCAATAGCTTCAAACATGTCCATGAGGCAACAAGAGCATTATTAGGCACAGTGTCACGATTCCATATGGATGTGATTATAAAGCTCCAGATCTGATGGTTAGCATCTATTTACACTGCTGTTCTCACTGATTTGAGGAGCTGCCAAAGCACAGTCCACATAACAGATCAGACAAAGGTTCTCCTCTTTCAACAGTAAATATAAGTTTACCACGTTTTTCAAAGCCCCACATCTCTTATATGATACAAAGTGAAACTTCTGTGCCTCAGTTAACAGGTACAAGTCGGAAAACAAATCAGGGATTTCTGACAATTTTATTGCTAGGAAACAACCCACAGCCTGTGGAAGTATCCCTTTTCTTTCTTTCCTTTTTTTTTTTTGTTTTTAATTGATGGAAGCAAGTCTTTCCACAGCTGTCTGCACCCTAGTTTTTGACAAAGTTAACTGAAGGTTTTGTCAGAATTTTCTTTTTTTAATGTATAATTTTGCCATTTCAAAGCATTTGTGGAGTACAAGTCTCCCTCAAATTACAGATATTAATACATTCTCTTTGCAAAGACTGGTGCTCTCAGGTACATGGAGCTTCAGATGGTTCTATTCAAGTTACTGACTGACTCCATACTGGTGGGAAGGTTCTTCCTGCAGGCATGTACTCTTTAAAATAATTAGCATATAAAATCTTCCAGTGTTTGCAAACAATTCTGCAAGAAACAGACAATAAAAATTCCATTCATTCTTACACCCAATTCAGACAAGTCGGCACCAATGCTTCTTCCACTAACACTCTCTGATTAACCAAGACCACAAACTCTGGTAACAGAAAGAGCACCAGACATATGAATCCCTTTCCTCAGCCAGTTCTTCTTCTGCTCCTTTCCCTGCACTAACTTTCAGTGGTGCACTATCCATATTTCTATGGAATAAACTGGATTACTTTGCCATAATAAGTCAGAAACAGCATACCTCCCCAGGATACTGATAGCTCAAATTGCTTCCATGATCTGGTTCACTATGCAACTCAAAAAACTGCTACACTTCAACGACGGCTGGAAAGAGGCCAACGAGCACAGAGGATACTGATCAGAACCATCATTGAAGACAAGTGAAAATTTTCAGAAGGCATCATTCACATTTCTAACTGCCCATGCCATCCTCAGTTACTAATAGATCACTTCTTAGAAATGGAAAACTGGAAAAAAACCCAAACCAGTACCCTCCTAAAGAGCAGGCTAAGAGAACTTAAAAATGAGCAATTACTACAGATGTAACTGAGGACAGTTTCTCAAAATATAGTCTAGGAGGCCGTTTCCCCTGCTCTCTCTTCAGATACAACATCCTACTGCTACAACTTTTATGTGGAAAAGAGAAAAATCTTGGCCAGAACTATTTATAAGATGAAATCACAGAACATAAGACTGAATAAATGGCATTTACTTCACAGGAATGAAAACACCACAGATGGAAAAGAAAGTAAGATTGACAATAATGAAATGAAAGGCAAGTAAAGATCCTTGTGATTTAGTCTGACTCCCTACATAAAAGTCACTGGTTCTTCCTTAATTTCTATTCATAAGCAATCAGATTTTCATGTACCATTACAGTTTTCTAGTAATAAGGAAATCCACTACCATCTTGGTAAACTGTTCAATTGATTTGCAACTTCCAAACTTGTTTCAAATTTTTCTTATCCTATACTAATTATAAAATTAGCATTTGAACTTTCATGATCTAAAAATGGAATTAATGAAATTTCTCTTTTTTTTAAGATACTTATAATTCACATCACCTATTAACTTCCTCCTATTCATCAACATTTTATTTTTAGTGGTATCTGAAACAGGTAAGTAGATGACCATCAGCAAGATGCAGAGCCAATATAATCCCCTGTTTCCCAAGGAATATATATTCAGAAATGTCTAGATTCTTCTCATATCAGTTCATTACTCTTTTTGGATACCACATATTTACAAATCACCTTCAGATCTCTATTGGCACCAATGTGAAAGAAGATAACAGCAAAGTGCTGAGAAATACTCCAGGATTGTCTGAAGAATATTAAACTGTCTCTAATCTAAAGAAGGTGTTTGCTAATTCTCATCTGCCCTTCTTTACCTTTCTATAATATAAATCTTTGGTAGTTTAAAACAGTAACAAAAAGGAGTTGATAAATCCTTTTATGTGATATTACCAGCTTAAGAACTATACAATCACCAAAGAAACCCCAAGAAAACCAAAGAAAAACACAACCTACAATGACTGAGGTATTACAACTATACTCCTGCCTTATTGAACCCTGGTTGTGCTGCTTACAGCCATAATGCGCATGTGAAAATGTCATTACAATCCATTCGCTTTTTGAAATTCATAGGTATTTTACCACCAAGCCTTTCAAATAAAAAGGCAAGTTTACACACTACCCCTCCCCCCTTCATTCAGACAGAAGTGACAATTTTGAGTCATATTTTCAAACCATTCACTGGGTGAGAATCGTCTCTTTTCAATCAGTAGACAACACAAGTACTTGTAAAGAATATTTTTAAATAGACAAGTCAGCTTGAATTTACTAGTAGAGCACTTGCAATATAGCACAAGCACAATGTATTAGAAGAGAGCTTCTAGTCCTGTTACACAATTTATTCTTACGTAAGAATCTTCACTTCATCTGAATTTAATAAAAATACACACTGTGGAGGATGGAAGAAAAACTGTATAAATAAAAGCACCATTTTTCCAGAATGAACTGTTTATCCTAAGCAAAACTACAATAAATAAAGGTCAAATTTTCACACTTTTGATGTACCAGCACAGCTACTTGGCATCAACAAACTCAAAATAAAGTTTGAGATAAACCATTGACATTGAAAGTCCCTGCAATATCAGGGAAAAAACCACCATTCAAGTAATAAAAAGCAAAAAGTACTGCAGCTATATCTACAACACACAAAAGTGCATAAAATGTTCTTATGACCATAGGAAAAAAAATTGCAGATAAGTCAGTTAAAAGAAAACCTGAACACTAAATCAAAATAAAATTTGGGAATTTAGCAACAGCAACCTCAGATCTTAGCAAAGTGCAATTCTTAGAGAATTTGTATTTTAGCTTTGTTAAGGGTGGTATGATTTTTTGAATCCATGATGTATGCAAAACTTTCCCTATAATTAGTTCTTCAATACTGCATTCTATCTCGAAAATTCATACTGTTTTCAATCTGTTCAAAATGAAAACAGCATGCTGGCCTGTCAAACACTTCTTCGAGAATAATAATGAAGATTGATGTATCATACAGATACTAGTTCCACCTAATCCCTCCAAATAAAAACAACATGCAATCAAAATACTGAACACACTGTTTCACTATAGCCACCACAACTTTCCTACTCTCCTGAAAAAGAAAAAATACTGTTCCAAAAGAAAGCCTTAAGAGATAAGAAAACATTACCTATTTTATAAAGAGAAAATAAAATCATGTTCTGAAGTCAGTTTAAAACCCATTAGAACATTACTTAGGCAGAGTTGCTCTCAAATACACACCATTCTTCTCATTGATCCTATAGCATTACACAGCAAGACAGATGCAGGACATTTGGGACCCAGCTAGTCAACAAAACAGTTTTACATTTTATTTTCCATCAACAAGTAACCAACACAAGTCAGAAAAAAATTCATACAACACTCAAAACAGCTGAATGCTGTACGAATTTCACATAGAAAATAGGCTACCACATTCTACCATAGCTTATATTCTAGATGCACAAACTACTAGAGCTTTATATATAGCACATCATAATCGTTTCACCTTGATGTGATAAAGACAGCAGGCCCAGCTGCAAAATCTGTTTCCAAAAGAAACTGTCAATATCTTGGATGGACACAAAAAGCTACACTGAGCTGTTGCTGAGCTGGTAGTTTGAGCTCAAAACCCTGCTGAACCATGGACTGCAAACTTGAACAACACAGGAAAATGCACACCTGGAGATGGATAGAAGACAAGCAAGAATTGACCTGACCGCCCTGGTGTTTCTCCTGACCAGCCCTATCACAATCTGTGAATGCAAATGGAGTAACAATAAATTCATTTCGATATTTCTAATGACAACTTCCAATTGGTATTGAAATATTATTCATGTATTATTAACAATTAGTTACGCTTGAATCCTATTAGGAAATAAAAAGTATATCCACTTCCAAACCTGCTTACAAATAGAAAAGATAGAAAGAGCTGATACATGGCTATGATGTCTTCCAACTTGCCTTTCAACTGAACTAAATTAAAAAAATTAAAATTCAAATTAAACATAAAAAAAGAGTGAATCTGCACTATGAATTAACTCACATATAGACAAATTACTTTCTCAGTAACCAGAGAATGTTAATTAGCTCACAAAAATAATTCCAAGCAATTTCTTTATCACCATTAATCGTACTATAGGCTTTTAAAATACGCAATTCATAAGGATCTTTTAACCTGTACACCAAAACAGAAATTAGTCAGGCAAATCAGCTAGAAAATAGACATTCTGTAATTCTTGCAAATGGATTACTAATTTACATATTAATGATACTTTTTTTGGCCTGTTTTGTACCAATGCATTCAATCAGATCCTGCAGTATAATACAATATTATTAAATAAGTTGGCATCTTGTAATCAAGTGTTTGCTACTCAGTAATACTGATTAACAACTTTGCATCAGAATGCTAACTACTAATAGGGTCCTTGAAAGTAGTAAGGTATTTTTTCTCCCCTCCTCATCTTCAGAAACTGTTCATATAATGTCATTGAGCTGTGGACCAAAAATCAGGAACACAACTTTCTTGAGCAATATTGCAAATGGAGATGGAGACACATGACTGCTTGGGCACTATCCAAATGACTGAAGTGGTTCGTGTGACAACTGGGTACTCACACTATAGTTTTTCATTTTAACTTCCTATTTTTACTTTACTTTGACATGTTAATGAACCCATCCTGTGCAATGTAAGTCTCAAGACCCTCACACCACTCTAAGCTAGGCTTTCACAGAAACTAACTGCTAGTTTAAAAGCAAATAAAGACTTAAGGACACACTGATAACATACAAAAAAATTCTTTCCAGTGATCCTACTGTAACTGCCTCTCGCTTATCAAAAACAACAAATCAACATGTGCTACTCCCTTGTCCCCAACATACACTCAGTCACCTTCAGAATAACTGAAGTTCAGAGTAGAAGTTATGTTTTCCGCCTTAGTTTCTGCAAGGCTATCTAACCTCAGCTGTGGTCAGACACCAGGGACACACTGTTTTTTAAAAGGACACCACAAAAGACCCCAAAATAACCCTTGCCCTCTTCTCCAGTCAGAGCACAAGTCTGCTGAATACACTTCTAATTATAAATGTAGTAACCTGACATGGGGAGAGAGACAGTCCCTTGAACACGATCTCAGAAACTACTAACCCAAATCTGTGCTGAGCACAAGCCTAGAACGACACAATTAAGGGTGAGATAGATTTCTATTTTACAATCTACAAAACACACAGCTACTTGTACAAAGTGTACAACAACAATGTACTTCCAAAGCACAATTAGGTCCATCTTACAATAATCCTTTATCCCAAAAGATCCCATTTGTATTTCCAGCTCTAAAACTGGCACAGCTAAAGTCCCTTACCATGTGTTCTTCAGCAAGTCATTATCTTTACTACTCTCAGCATAATAAAACTATTTTGACTTCCAGTCAGCATTTAGGATAAGTACAAATATATCCTCTGCACACTTTAAACTAAACTTAATGATGTTAGAATATCTAAATGCTTTCTTGTTAATATTTGCTGCTTGGCACAAAAGTTTGTATTAGACCATCAGATAACAGTAACATCCTTTCTTCATGTGCTTCATCTTTTAAAAATTTCCCAAGGTACTACATATAAAACATTCTTAAAATTCACAACTTAAATATAATAGTGCACGTTTTCATTATGATTATTATTATTATTACACACTTCCATGAAGTATGGAGATGGACTTTTTAAAAGGGTACGTATGGAAGAAGACAAGGGGCCACGGCTTTAAACTGAAAGAGGATAAGTTTAGATTGGATACAAGGAAGAAATTCCTTACTGTGAGGATGGTGAGACATTAGAACAGGTTGCCTGAAGAAGCTGTGGATGTCCCATCCCTGGAAGTGTTTAGGGACAGGCTGGATGGGGTTTTGAGCAACTTGGTCCAGTGAAAGGTGTCTCTGCCCATGGAACCAGATGACCCTAAAGGTCCCTTCCAACCCAGGGCACTCTGTAATTCTGATTCTATTTATAGTGTTACTTCTCAGCTGTATAAAATCCAACCGTATGAAACATGTTTTTCCATTCTTACTATTTCTCAAGCATTGCTGAGATATCTTTTACCATACAGTTAAACACACACCTCCAGAAGTGTAAGTCCTTCCATAAAGCCAACAGCACAAACTACTTCTGACACACATATATGTCAACTGAAGGAAAAAAAACCCCAAAGCCTCAACCTTCTCATTCTTTCCCATAAAGAAATAAAGGTGAAAGCTTAAAATATGAACCACAAGAAATGGCTCATGGCCAGGACATACCATATAATTACTTCAGACAAAAACAAATGACACAAGAGGAAAGAAAGCTATGGTTGTTTGAGGTCTAAACTAACATTTCTGGGCTCCTCAGGACCATACATGACTTTTTATTTCATGTCTAGATGACATTAACTAAGGAATATGACATTACAAAGATCAGCTCATTTAATTCTCCCAGCATTTATATTAGCTTTTCTACCTCTGGATCACTGGCAAGCCAGGACTTTGGGGGTCAGTGAGAAAAAAAAGCGAGCACTGATCCACAGGACAGCCTGAAAGTCTACTAAAGAGCCGCAAGCAGAAACCGACGGGAAAATTCATCACAGGACATGCTTCCTCGGGAGCAGGACCAAGTAAACAACCGAGGGAGAGGCAGAACAACGTTTGTAAACACACAACGCTTCTGCACGGCACTCGCCCGACCGCCGCCGACGGCGAGCACGGAGGCGCTGCCAGGCTGAGTCATTCCTTGTAGTAACTTCACCGCGAATCCCCCGCCCTGGCAGCGGAGCCCTGGGCAGGCAGGGAGCACCCCGGCCCGCCCGCAGCTGCTCCCCTCTGCGGGCTGGCAGCCTCCGCCTCCCCCCCACGGCAGCTGCGCTGGGGTCACCCCGCCGCCCCCGGGAGCGGCTCCAGCCGCGGGATCCCGCTCCTGCTCGACCCCCGCCCCGCCGCCTCGCGGCTCTTTGTCGCCCGCCCCACGGGTACAGCCCTGTGCCCGGCGCCGGGACCGCCGCCCCTCGCCAAGGCCGCCCTCCCGGTACCGGAGTCCCCGCCTTCCCCGCGGCTGGGAGGGGCCGAGCGGGGCGGCGGAGGGAGCCCGCNCCGCCGCCGCCGGTGTTTGTTGTTGTCGTCAGCCGCTTCCGGCGCGAGGGCTGCCGGGAGGGGGCGGCCCGCGGGAGGGACCGCGCGGCGGAAGCGGCGGCGGCGCGAGGGCCCCGGGCGGGCGGTGCGGGACGGGCACCGCGGAGATCGTGTGGAGCCACCGCCCTGCCCTGGGCAGCGGCACCTGCCGCTCGATCGGCTTGCTCAGAGCCCGATCCACCCTGGCCCCGAACACTTCCCGGGATGTGTTAAAGATCATCCCACCGTACCTCTGGGCGGCCAGTTCCAGTTCCTCACCACCGTCACAGTAAAGAATTTTTCCCTAGTATCTGATCTAAACCTACTGTTTTTCAATTTAAACACATTCACCGTTGCTCCATATTTCCTCCAAGTTTCCTTAAGATACTGGAAGGCCACAATAAGGTCACCCTGAAGCCTTCTTTTCCTGACTGTACAATCCCAATTCTCTCAGCCTTTCCTCATAGGAGAGGTGCTCTATCCCTGTGACCAATCTGACAGCCTCCTCTGGACTCAGTCCCAATGCGTGCAGAAGGTTTGTTCAATTTCGTTTTAAACTGAGATAACAACAGATCAGAGGTTTAGGAAATCTACAGAGAGGTTAAGACATCTGTCCAGTATGTTTTGAGTTTTATTATAAAAACTATACCGAAATAACTTTTGCACTTCTTTGATATTTGGAATTATAAAAATAAATCTTAAAAAAAAAGATGGTTGTAGATTACTTACAAAACTTCTTTATTTTCTGCAGAAACAGAAAAAAGTCAGCTCCTTCTAGAGAGACTTATCAAACAATTCTGCTATGAAATGTAACTTCCAACTACACAGATATCAGTTCCTACCAAACTTCTAGGTATTACCTGCCACTTAAAGAAAGTGAGATCACCATGGACAGTCCAACCAAAGGATGTGTTGGTATCCCAAACACAAAGGAAGTTTTTAAGACTAAAAATTGAGACCTGCTAGCAAGGATAAACTGGGAATAAATAAAAGGAGGAGGACTCCTGGCACAGTAAGGAAGAGCTCTGTCACTATATGCTTTTTCTGCCTTAGGCCTTGACTATTATTTCAGCATTTAAGATGATGGCTGTTTGCATTTCCAGTTGCTAGGCACGATTTAGCAAACATTTAACTCATCCCTGCACTGGCAGGTGAGCGTGGCTCCAGGTGCACTCACTGTCCAGGCCAGGCTCCACACTGCCTCCCTCCCTGCGAGGAGGATGGGTCCTTGTGGGAACTCAGAGAGCTTTTGACATAAAGCAGCCCGTGAGCTCTAGGGTGGAAACTGGCCTCTCATTCCTGTCTGAGAAAATAAGAGTGAACCTTGCACACATAATTTTTCATTTCTGTTTTATTAGAAGTTTCTTTAGAGGCTTAGCCCACAGACCTTTTCTTTGGGATGAGAACATTTCCACATAAATCAGAGAAGAGTGAATTGGAGAGGAATACAAGCAAGAGGCTTGTTTGACTTGAAGCTGCAGGTCAGGATCACAATGCTGGCATTAAGAACGTCCTGTGGCCAAGATCCCTTGAACAGAGCATACAGCAGGATTGTACTTTCTCTGCTGCCTACCTTCACCTCTCCTTCCCTAACATCCACCATATGCAGCAGGTCATGGCAAAGTATAATGTTGCAGCCAGAGTATATTCAGATACAGAATATACTCTGCTCATCAGAAGAGGATTGCAAAAAAGAGTGCAAGCATGTCATGGCCCCCAGCACAGGAGGGGCATCAACATGCTGGAAAGAGTCCAGAGCAGGCCACCAGGTTGATTAGAGGGATGGAGGATCTCTCCTATGAGGAAAGGCTGAGAGAATTTGCTTTGTTCATCCTGGAGAAGAAAAGGCTTCAGAGTGACCTAATTGCAGCCTTCCAGTACCTTAAGGGACTTCTCACAAGCTGGACCAGACATGGTTTTCACAGTAAACTCACAGTAGCCACATCTGCTACGCTGGAGAGGTTCTTGCCTCTTTGACTCATTAAAGACAATGTTGAATAGTCACAGCCTGTCTAGACAGGAATTTCTCGGCCTTTTAAAGAAAGCCCCCAGTTGCCACCTTGTGGCACCCCATGAACAAGTACTCCCCAACTTTGCAGCCTGTTGGGACATGCATCCAAATTACCCACATTCTGAAAGACACCTCTGGTACTTCAGACTACAACAATGAATGGAGCTGAGAAGACATCAGTACTCAAACAGATGTAATGTAATGAGAAATATAATACAAGTTTCTATCAAAGTCATTCAAGGCATCTTTCTGTAATATAACACTGATTATGTCAAAGCTGTGTTATTTTAGTTCTATAGATGTCAACTTCTACTTTTTGCATCTCCTAAAATGGTCATCTTCTTCATGAATTTTTTGATTGTGAGGAAGGATTAACCTTTAGTGCAAAAGGAATGATATCCAGGTAGAACATGGCAGAAAAAGTGCCATGCATGCTATTATCAGAGGTCAAAAAAGCCCCTTTGAGGTTTAGTAAGCCTGAAGCACCAATAAGTCTCAGGAAAATTCTCTTGAGGAGAAACTACTGAGTGATCTCCTGAAGTATGAGAAGATGAAACACTGCCAAGAGAAGCAGCAGAATCTCTTCAAACACTGAAGCGGCAGTGCCAACAGGGTTTGTACTTTTCTGGCAAAGCACCTCTGCTACTCAGGCTCTCAACAATTACATAAAATGAGGCTTCAGGCACCTAAGCACAGTTCTGGTTTTTACAGCACGTGTGGGACAGCTGTTGATTGATTTGGGAGACAGCTCAGCCAGGAGTGAAGCAGGAACTTCAGTTCTGGGGAGTAAGCAAAGTGGTGCTAGCAGAGCAGGTTGTTCTGGCTTGTTCTTGAAACATTTCATTATGTTGCTTCCTCTCACAGTGTTCCAGAGCTACTTCATGCCAAACAACTAATTACAGGTTTTTTTCATGAGCCTGTCTGAACAAAACCTAAAATTTAACATTATATCTAGCAGTTCTAGCCTTTAAAAAGCAGCATTTTATGAAGAAGTTTTTGCTGTAGGACATACAAAAAGAAAACATTGAATCAGGGTTACTGAGAACTCTTCACATTTTCAAAGTACTGTACCAAATGTATGTTATTATTCTTTCAAGATAATGTTTGGGATCCACCTATACATTTTTTCATATCCTGTAAAATAACCAAGAAGGTTGAAGGAGTTTTTCACTATGTGCTTTTAATTCTGGGTGCTAAATTTGGTGTACCAAAGAATGTGTCTCTTAAACTACATATTTGTGCAGCTGTAGTCAGAGAGCAAAAAGAGCAGGCTGCTCTTCAAGGGAAGGCAGGCTGAGAGCCAAGGCTGGCAGCAAGGGGCACTGTCATGGACAAGGGGCACAGTCCCACAGTATCTGTGAGGGCTGGTGACAGTTTTTCTGTGTGATTTTTATCTGCCGTGCCGATAATGGACTAATACTGTCAGTATTTATTTAGTTCCAAATGTACTTCAAAAACCACATCTTCCTATTTTCTTTAGCTCTGCTTGCCATAAATTCTCCCTGTGTACTTCTGCTTCCCTTACTGTTGTGTCTTGGTTTAATCCCAGCTAGCCCCTAAGTACCGCAAAGCTGCTTGCTCATACAGCTGCTCCCCTACAGTGAGATGGGGAGGAGAACCAGGAAAAAATTGTAAAACACATGGATTGAGATGAAAACAATTTAATTGAAATAAGGTAATAGTAATAAAATAACAGTGGAAAGGGGTACAACAAAAAGAGAGAAATAAAACCTGAAACAGACAAGTAATGCCTAAATCAGTTGCTTACCACCCACTGATGGATGCCCAGCCCTGCCCTCCACTTTATACATTGAGCATGACACTCTATGGTGTGGAACCACCCTTTGGCCCATTCAGGTCAGCTGTCCTGACTGTTCTTCCTTCTGGCTTCTTGTGCATCTGCTCACTGGCAGAGCGTGGGAAACTGGAAAGTCCTTGACTTGGGGTAAGCCCTGCTTAGCAACAACTGAACCATCAGCATGTTATCAATATTATTCTCACACTAAATAAGAAAAACACCGCATTGTACCAGATATTAAGAAGATTAACTCTGCCCCAGTCAAAACCAGAACACATTGCTATCTTAATCAATTTCCCTTGATTTTTGTCTTGTTGGGCTTTTTTGTTTGTTTCATTTTTCATTTCCCCCTTTTTCAAATACTGGGAACAGCTATATTCATTCCCCTGCTCGATCAGGCTCATGCTTTAAACCCAAGTTCCTTCCTTCTCTCTTGATGCTTTGTAGGCATCTTGCAAAGTAATCTTCAACAAGCATTAATTTTCAATTTAAGTCTTCCTCCAACTAAACAACCACTTCAAAACCAAATATTTTTAAAGGACAAAGGTATACATTACTGTTCTGACCTGGAATACGCAAAGCAAACACCAGTCTCCAATAACACAAGTGCTCCTGCATGTTTTGAGAGAGGCTTCAAGAACTTCGATTATCCTTTAATGTAGCCAGGCAGTCCATAGGAAACAGCAAGTCCTATTTCATCTCTTGCTTCTTTTCCAGAGCACTGACTAGTCCATAAGCACCCACTAATTTGTTTTTGAATGGCCAGTGACTCAAGAGCAGCTGATGCCATTTTGAAAGCATGCCACTCCCTCTGACCTCGTTATGGATCATTCCTAACCAGTGATTTCAACGTCGTGTGGCTTCCCAATGTTTCAGTAGTTCTGACTACACAAGTTTTGAATTCATATGTGATTTTTCTTGTTTACTGACAGAGCTCCTTGCAGGAAGGGAATAGTTAGCTTCAATTTAGCATCTAGGTCATGAGATCAGTTCTTGGTCCTGGACAGAAATATGCAAAGGACATTTAAACCTCAGATAAAATAAGTCAGAATGGACATACCCTAACAAGTGGTTAAGGACAGAAGCTCTCAAGGGAAAACAGGCAGGCTGAATAATCCTATAAAAATCCCCTGCTGTGCATTTTCATTTAAGAGGCTCCATTTGTGTAAAGGACCTCCCCATACCACCACTTCTCCTCAACATTCAGATGATACTGAATACGACAAGGTCAAGCAAGCATTACAGTGAAGACTATGTGGAAGAGTAATATTGTTAGTCATACATATAGAAAGTTGCTGTGTAAGCATTACTGCACATTTATTGTTACTAAGAATAGAATTCCCATTTTTTTACTATCAGCTTTGGTTTTTTATATTAAAGCACTTAAGTTATTTTCATAGAATCATAGAATGGTTTGGATTGGAAGGGACCTTAAAGATCATCTAGTTCCACACGCCCGTTCCCCCGCCCAGCCATGGGCAGGGACACCTTCAACTAGACCAGGTTGCTCAGAGCTCTGTCCAAACCTGGCCTTGAATGTGTCCAGGGAGGGGCATCCACCACCTCTCAGGCACCCTATTCCAGAATTTTAAAACCTTCATTGTAAAAAATTTCTTTCTTATATCTTAGAGCTTTAGTAAGGACTGGAGTTAGAGAGATGCTAGTGAGAAAATTGGTGTTAGTCATAGGCTTGCATTCCATTTTGCTCTTTTTAAAGATGGAGGATTTCCTTCCCCTTTTCCTGTCAGTTGGAACTTCACTGGACTGCCATGACTTCTCAAATATGATGGAAAGTAGATCGGCCACTTTCTGTCCTAGCTCCCTCAGAATTTACGGATGCATCCTAACAGGTTCGATGGGCCTGCGCGCCTTCAGGTTCCTTAGATGGTCTTGAACCTCATCTTCTACAGCTGGCAATTCTTCATTCTTCCAGTCCCTGCATTTTCCTTCTGCAGCTCGGTTGGTGTGGCTGGAACACTTGCCAGTGAAGACTGAGGCAAAAAAAGTCACTGAGTACCTCAAGCTTTTCCATATCTTGGGTAAACAGCTCCCCTGTTCCCTTCTGGAGTGGACCCACATTTTCCCTAGTCTTCCTTTTACCACTTGTGTACCTATAGAAGCTTTTCTTGTTGTCTTTGAGATCCCTAGCCAGGTTTAATTCTGTCAGGGCTATAGTTGTCCTAACCTGATCCCTGTTTGCTGGGACAATTTGGCACTATTCTTTCCAGGTTACCTGTCCTTGCTTCCACCCTCTGTAGGCTTCCCTTTTCTGCTTGTTTTTGTCCAGGAGCTCCGTGTTAATCCATGGAGGTCTCCTTGTTCACATATTCAATCATAGTTTTAAAATTTAATTCCTGCTAGCAAAAAAAATTAATTATGTAAGCAGATATTTCAGTTGAAGAAGTTAGACCAGGAATTCGTTTGGCCTGCACTGCTAGAAACATGATGCATTTTTCTTTTTACAGTTATGAAAAAGAATATACTGTCCCCATTTACAAAACAGCAGTCTAATGATCTTTCTGTTCACAGAGGACATACTCTGATCCTTTCATGATTTGCATCACTCACTCTCCTGGTTCTGTAGCCATAAAGACAGAATTTATAAACCAAGGGGTACAAGCTTCAGCGTCTCCCTTAGCCCTGCCAGTGAACAGCTGTCACTATAAACCCTGAAACAATATGGGAATCCAGATGCAAGTGGCGTGCTGTGCCATCAGCTGGATTTTAGGCATTTCCAGCTGAAACCACAGGCCACAAGCCAGCCCAGCATCACAGCAGCTGGCCTGGAAATGTACCTCATCAGGCACTCCAGAGAGTTAAATACTTCTAGATTATGTCCACTTCTTCTATATTTAGCTTTTAATGGGCAGGCTATTTTTAGAGGCTAGAAAAGTATGGTTATATTTAAGTCACTAATTTAGACATTTGAGTTTTTTTACATTTTGTTAATAAGTACTAATTGACTTTTAAAATAAGCATCTAAATTCCCCTCTCCTTCCCAACCTTTCTAGTAATACAAACTAGAAATTCATTATTCAGAAACCCTTTGTTTAATATATTTCATTAATATATTTAAATAAATTGCCAAGAGCCTTAAACCAAATAAATAAAACCCACTTTTTACTTACATAAAGATGAATTGTTAAGTAAAAATATAATCTCTTAACATATTGAATTAACTATTTGTCCTTTGTTCTGGTAACTTATACTATTCGGCCCTTTTTCTTTCACTTTTATTTCTGAATGGAATAGAAACAAAACCATCTTCCTTTTTTTACAGCTCCCAGGGTCTGAATTCAAAGAATTAGTCACTGACCTCAATTAACAGAGTAAACTGAAATGATGAACTAAATACACTGAAATGACGATTCTTTGCATTTCCAGAAGAGACTACACCTTTCAAGTATTCCTAAATACCTAGTTACATTATTTTAAAAGATGCTGTGGGAGTAGACTAATTTAAACTAGGTTTTAAATAATCTTAAAAAAAAAGAAAAGAAAGAAAACTGACTATTCTGAGTGCACTTGCATTCATTACTCATTCTTAGGAGCTTTTTTATATTCATTGATGAGATCAGGCGTGGGTGCTGGTAGAGTCCTCTTTCAGAGCTTTACAGCTTTGGAATCTGCTCTTCACTTGAGCTTTCCAATGCAGCAGCTCAGATGGCTGCTGCTTTGATTGCATCATTTATGTTTCCCATGCATTTTAAAAGCATGTATAGTTCATGTTCAAATCTGTGTAGACAGGGGATTGTTTAGATTGATGGAGATTGTCATAGGCTATTTTGCAGTTAGAAATACCAAGGCTCTTAAATTAATGTCTTTCTAAAATAAGTTTCTAAAATTATCTCATTTAGTATATTTATACACCAGTTATGAAGGACAAGCAGATAGAAACACAAACAAATCTCTAGTAATTACAAATTATTCTCTTCTTCTGAAATAAGCGAGTTAGAGGTAATAGAGATCAATACCTGCCTACTTATTTGAGCACAGGAAAGAAAGAAAATTATGTCAAAACTGCAATGCCAATTCTGGCTCACTGGGGTGCCTGGTGATGTACATTTCCAGGCTGACTGCTGTGATGTTGGCTGGCTTGTGGCTTGTGGTTTCAGCTAGAGATGTCCAAAATCCCAGCTCCTGGCACAATATTCCTGCTTCCTTGAAGACTGGTTTGGTGTTTTGCCTCTTTCTTAATTAGTAGCAGATAATTTACATGCCATTAATAGTTTCAGCACTTTGTTATAGGCTCAATGTTTAGTTCTAGGACCTTGGAGAAAAAAGGAGCAACTGACTGACCCCTGCCTTGACTGGCTATGGACCATATTTCATAGCTTCAAGTTCACGTTACTCCTATCAGTTTCTCTTTTCCTCTGCTTTGTTACGTAATACTGATTAGTTTTGTTACTGCTGTTGTTTAATTTCAAACTGTATTTTTATGTAAGTGCTGAATCTGCGAAGACTCCTAGCAGTAGCTCTCTCTAGACTGTGGAATTTGGGCTTTTTGTCTGCTTATTAAATCCTTTTTAAGATACTCAATTGTCATCTACATTTTAATTTGTATGTGTGTTTTCAATTAATTTTTCTTAGTACTTTGATCTCAGGAATATTAATCAAAAGTAATTGTCAAGTTACATATGTCCCTTAGTCGTAACAAATACATGTTTTGAATGTAAAATAAAAAGTGTTGGTGGTCACTGAACAGTCACAAAGGCTGGTTAATCTAGATTTATCTACAGAAGAAATTGTTGGTGTTTTTTCCCATCTTAATTATGAGTTTATTTTTTAAAGACAGTGCTGGAGAAACTGTCACAAAGAATTTTTATCAATACTCTAAACATTAACTCAATTTATGTGTTTGCGTAGGATGCAGAAAAAGAGAAAACCTGGTCTGTCCCAAATACTTCTTATAATCTGAGCCTGCTTAAGCTTGGGTTTACATTATGATCTCCAATGATATATAGAAATTCAAGGACTTCAGGCAATTATCTGTAATTCAGAAATTCTCCAGACTGCCATCTCAAACCCCCCTTTTTTTCGACACAGCCTGAAGATCATTGTGCCTATTAACTTTCTTGTGAAGTATATTCTAGCATGAATGGGGGTGTTTTGTGATTTTACTGCAGACAGCAAAACTAAGAATGAACACACACTGCTAAACGCTCTATGTGGCATCTCAGATCATCAAAGCGGAGCAGAACTTGCTTTACACAACTGTAGGGAACATCGTGTGGCTGCAGAACCAGCGAAGGGGAAATCCACAATGAGTCAACCCAACCTGAGCTCCATGTTCTTGCAGCTGTGGCACCACAGTGCTGCTACCAATTTACAGCTAGCAGAGTCAGGCCTTGGGCATGTGGTTTTATGGTGGCTTTAACGACAGGATTACATTTCTGAAAGTCTGTGATAAAAATAATCTGGTATTGCAGATGAGGATTGGCTAGAGTATTGCACAGGTGTACTCTGCAAAAAAACAGCATATCTACGTAGATAAAGAATATAGCAATAAAACAGGGGCATTTAAAGAAAATCAAAGTGATAAAGAGCACATGAAAACTCTTACAGCTGTAAGGAACAGCTCAGCAGTCTGTTTAACATTGTTAGGGAGAAAAAAAGAAGGAAATATTAAGAAGAAAAAAAATGAGGCACAAGTGAGAGTAAGCAAGATCTAAAAGTGGAATTAGACACAGAAATGTTACTCTCTTCAGTGCTTGGTGACCAGAGAAAGCCCTGGAAAACCTCAGAAGATCACTTTATGATTTCAGTTCAGCTGTGTTTGGGAAGTATCCCTCAATTGTCAGGTAAACTACACAAGGATTTCCCAGCGAATTTCATATGGTCTTTTTAACCATCCTGCTGTGGTGATTTGTCCCTAAAGACAATTTTTCATATTTCACTGAAGCTGTGGACTTTTTTATTCAATATGTAGTAGAGGGGAAAAAAAGAGATCCTGCTTCTTAAATAAGTGCGAAAAAATCTAAAAGCAAGGTCTGAGCTGTAAGAGTAAGGCCAAGAATTCTGTGGGGTTACCAAAGACAAGTCATGTGTTTCCTTGCAAGCCTCAGTGGGCAATTGGTTTAGGTTCCAGTACTGTCATTTTGTCATTTTATAACCACATTTGTGCATCTAGGCTTTTTCTGTTCACTCTCATGGCTGATAAAGGCAATATGCAACAGGGACATTTGGTTGTGAATGAGACAGTAATAGCCTTTTCCATGCATGAACGGTCATCTTAGAAAACAGCCCTGCTTTGTCCTTTCTCTGCAAATGGCCCAAAAGATGTGTGTCCAGCAATAGTATGAAATAGAAGGTCTTCTTATTTACTCTTCCTCTTGGAATTCCAATCACTATCTCCTTCTCCCCTTGTCCTACCTACCCTGGGCTTATAAACCAGACAGAGTGGCATATCACCTGATACATAATCCATGTTCTTGAAAAAGGTGCTAAGAGTACAGAAAGTTACCCACTGTATCATCAGAAATAGATGCTTTCAACCCAAACAATATTCCACTATTTTTTAAAACTAATTTTAAGGGAAATTACAGAGTATTTCTGCTGCTCTTAGCTTTAGTTAATAGACAAAACATTTTTTTCTTCTTTAAAATACCTCCTTCTGTGCTGCACTAGTAACTGAATGATAGAGTCTATAATTCCCTGGATGCTCCATGGATGATGTGGTTTATTGCTAGCAAGAGTGTTTTGCAGTACTGAAACGGCAACACTAGAGGTCATTGCTAGTCTTTACATTTTTAATCCGTCTGCAAGCAAGTGTTGGAGCTCTCAATTTGGTGATAGGAGTTGCTTTTTTAAATTCTTCACGTGTACGTGGTGTGGAGTATGTCTAGGATCAATATCCACTCTTGATCTATGATTTCATAAGTTTTCACACTTCCTTTTGGATTTCTTTGAGAAATATTTTAAAATAGTTCTTTTATTTTTTTTAGGATTTTTTAGAACTAAGACAGCCATCCCAGAACAGACAAGAAAATATATACATTAAAAAGCACAATGGTCTTAGCAACCTGCATGCTAGTCCTGTGCAATTTATTTATTTCTCTCTTATTGGTTCTTAAGTATATTTCCAATCTCTCATTTAGCAAGGATGGATATGGTTTTGGAATTTTTCATTAGAGGCCAATATTAGGAATATCTACTGAATTCCAAAACAGATTTGGAATTCAGAAAGTATGTAGAATGTATGTAGAATCCTTTGTGAGGCTAGTAGAGTTTTGAGAAAGTTATTTTATCTTAATTCTCTTTCTTTTACAGTCAATTGGTTGCAAAGTTTTCTGTAAATCTTTTACTATTTTCAGAAGTTACATCCTTGAATATTTCTAATGCTCTAATAAACAGCAAGCAGAAATTTAGAGGTTCAACGCAGAATGACATCAAATGTTTAAGTGCTGATATAGAAATTTTTACTAGATACATATTCTTAATTTCACAAAGGATTGAATTTGTTTGAACTGCTTAACGTATTCCATGTTCCAACTGAAAATTACTGTGTTCAAAACACAAAGATAACCATAACAAAAATAAAAGACCATTTTTTTTGGTTGTTTTCTTGAACAAAAATTTAAGTGGGACAGTAATCTCTGCTATGGTATTTTCTACTGATTTCCAAAATTGTCATGGGGTTTTCTTTCACCACATTTTAATGCAATGAAGTGATACTTCAAATTTATAGAAGAAATTGTTTTCTTTACAGAAAATTAGTTAAAATATTTTCAGAACCTTGAGGTACTTAAATTTTGTTAGCTACTAAGTGAGGAAATAGAAATAGCATTTTCTTGCTCACTGAAAACTGGTCAATGTCATTGGTTATTTCTAGATATAGTAAATACAGGAAGAAAAGAGATTAACAAAACTAATATTAAACAGATGGAAACCTTTAATCTCCTTACCCTTTTAAGTTCAGTATCTACCTTAAGAATGTTGAGTTTATGTTACTCTTCCACTAACTGCCAAATAATTATTTTTAAATTAAATTTTTGTGAGGGCTTTATCATTTTTTTAATCTTAAATTGTATGTACACAAATTCATATTCCTTCAGCTGAACCTGTAATAATATTGCTGCCACTATGCAAGGATGAAAAGATGAATATGAATCCATTCTTTTTAAAATTTTAAATCAGTGCAATATTTACCTGTTCTTCAACTATAATTATTACCATTAAAAGAATAATTGGTGGGGTTTTTTTGTTTTGTGGGGTTTTTGGTTGGTTGGGTTGTTTTGTTTGTTGTTTTTTTGTTTTGTTTTGTTTTGTTTTGTTTTGTTTTTTGGTTTTTTTTTTTTGCAAAGGCAACTTTTTAGGTATGATTTTTAAAAATCCCCCTTTTATTAGTATTTTTCATGTTAACAAATTGCCCTTATGTAATTTTGGGTTGCTTGGATTCACTACACTGCCTTTTGCCCTTCGAGTGACATTTATGAACAGGTAATGTACATTTGACACCAAAGTTACACTCAAGAACAGATATTAATGCTCTGCATTGTTTGTCATTTTAAATATCTAATGCCATGGTTCCTTGAGGGTAAGTTAACCAGGGCCAAATAGATTAACAACTTCTTGGGTTATTTACGTTTGTTTTTAATCCTATTTCCTTTTGGATATATGAGTACAGTCCTCAGTTTACCCTGAATAACTTGTGCAGTATTTGAATGTTGTGAAATGAAAACTGAATTTGGTCATGTGGCTGTGGCAAGAACATGTAGGTAGAAACAATAGTTTCATATGACCATTTATTTTGAAAACTATTTCCTTAGAAAGGTGATCCAATATTTTCAGTGCAATATTGCTAATTAAAATTATAAACATGGGTGTTTATGAAGAGTGAGTCTCAAACATACAAACTATGAATATGTGTCTGTTCTTCACTGTGCAAACTGAAACAGTGCTCGCTTAAATACCTCAAAAATGCCCTAAGAGAGCTGAACTTAAACCTGCCATGTTTGCTTTCTGACTACTTTATGTAGAAAAGATGAAAAATTCATCGGAACGTACGAAATATCTTTAACACATGTTCTTGTTTTGGCAATTAAATTTTGTTTTTAGAGGGGGTGTTATTTTGCAATATGTTCTAATGTTTTTCTTCACTAGATATATATACTTATTTCATCTGTTCAAATGGACAGACTTCTTTTGACTATACTTTCTTCTAACCCGCAAATCCCTTAAAGCCCTGACACAACTGAGACCTGAAATCCCTGTTCCACTATTCTCTGTAATGGTACTGGTCTTTAAAGCTCTGTATTTCCTCTCCATTTCTTATTTCCTCTCCATTTCTTATTTCCTTGCTGGCCATGCATGTTCAGCAGCATGGAATTTTCAAGACTGACTAACTAGATGACCAGGAGTAGACCTTGAATATCCAACTTTAGGAATTACTTTCTGATTAAAAGTTTTTAAAATAAGTTGGGAACAATTAGTGTTTCATTCTTCTTTGCATTCTTGCATTCGTCTTCTTCACCAAATACTTGCAGAAAGTATTTTTGAACACTAGATGACAGTGAAAGATAGTAATTGCAAACAAGATTTTGATAACTGATAGATGGAATCACCTATTCTGTAAGGTTATGTGCTATGATCACTGATGGTATTTATGGTGTTAGGCATTTTTCACTTAAAAAGATGTTCCTTTTGCATATAAAAATATACATCTTTTATTGATGTTGTCAGTTTTGCTTAACTTTATTTTTGGTTTATTATTTCAAATGTTAAAGAAGAAATTTTTTTTATTTTCTTAGTAAGTTGTGGCATGTTTGATTAAAAGATAAATGGCATTACTGGTTTCATGACACAGCTGAGAGTCAAACCTATACAACAGAAGGGCAGGACACATCCTGCACTTTCATTTCGTATTAGACTTGAGAGAAGAGGTTAATAACAGAAAAAAAAAAAGTAATTGTATGGACAATCAAGAAACATTCTTTTTATTTCTAATTACCGTGTCTTAATAAGGCCAAAGATTTTTTTTTTCTTATACTCAGTGAATGTTTCTGAAAATGACAGCTTCTGAGTGAAGGGACCTTGTGTTTTGGCTCACAGTCATTTTAAAACTAGATGTTTATATCTGAAAAATAATCCAGTATCTGAAATCTTAGATGTTGAATGTCTGTATCAACTTCTGGTGCTATTCAGTCATTCCCAATTTCCTTTTTCCCACATCCAGCTCACAGCCAGAGCTAAGAGAACTAGATAAATGTAAAATATACTCTGGTAAAAGGTTTGCTTTTGAATTTTTTATTAGGTCAAAAAAAAGTTCCATTGTGTATGTAAGGAAAAAACCCAAAATTTCATATCACTGACAGTCTCATCATTAAGGACTTGGAAAACTAGATTAAAACAGGTACTGTATCTATGAATTCAAATGCAGCAAAGCTCTGTAGCCTGAAAAAGCATTCATCTGAATTTTTCTTGCCTTGAGCTATATCAACAATAAATCCAGTGTAATAATAGATAGATAAAAGTGTGCTTTTTTATAAGCATCTTTGGAAGGAGCAAAATAAAGACAGTCAAAATAGTTAAATGCGGCAGAGCCAAGAAACTGGCAACATATTTCTGTTTGAAAGGAAAACAAGAAAAAGTATACGGGCAGACATAAAAGAAATATGCTGTTCAAAATAAAAATGGAAAAGTTATATAAATCTATGTGAATGGGTCCCAGGACACTGCATTTTAGATGGATGTGATAGCCTACAAAAACTTAGGTTAAAAATCATGATGCTTTTTGGCGAATGGAGACAGTATGTTTTGGAAAGTTAAATTGAAAACACTAGTTCACAATACTGATAAAAATGCTGATTTAAAAAGGCAGATAAAAAAAAAAACCTGAAGAGAGGACTGATTTTCAGTCAAGGAAACTTTAAGGCAGAGTGAAACATGCTAAACCAGTGCTGCCCCACATTTTTCTCTCTGAAAAGAAAGTGAAACTAAACAAAGACAGAGATATCTTTCCAAGCCACATACAATTTTTAAAGTCCGTGAGGAGTCCTTAAGGAGTGTAAAAAGTCTGTCTGTGTTCAGAGGTAACCTGAAAATTATGAAATTATATTGCTCCAGGGCTACAGACAGCCACTGTCACTGTCTGGATAGCGAACAATATGTGTCAGGGATTTTAACTTGGGAATAATTACCGTTTGCTCAAGTTTTATTTCACAGAGTTAAAAATATAAAACTGTTAAACAGAGTCATGCTTTGGGCCAGGAAGTATTCCTGAGAAATGAAAATACAGTCCAGCTGGTTTGTGTCATCATTTGGAAAAGATTCAAACTGAAGGCATTCCTGACATAATGCTGTTGTAGGTGTAGAAGCAAGTTAGATACAGAAAAAGAAATGTTTCATAGATAATACATAAAATAATGCTAAACTCAAAACTTTATGCATGCTTTTTAAAGCATAAAGTATCTTTTGACAGAACAGAAAACTTATCGCATGGACATACAGCCTTTCATTTCTATACTTTTGTGGTGAATAGCAGAGCTTTCTGACCTCTAATATGTGGCACAGTAATGCTGTCTCCAGTGGCATTTTTTTATGAGCATACATTCTCAGAGAGACATTGATAGTCTGATTTATAAAACTGCTGCAGATACTGCTGTTGAATAAATGACTTGGAAAAGCATCATTTCTTCCTTCATTTTGGCTGTTGGAACTAATTGTGGGTGTTTCTCTCTAGACTCTTCTCAATACACCATTTCCATGAAGAGGGACTGGAGTGCATTCCTTACTACATTTAGTGGGGATTAACCACTTGTTTTAATAAAGTCAAGATTACATTTTATGGACACCTCTCTCCATAAATGACAGTGGAATGCAATACAATAGTGCCTGTGTCGTAGTTTTAAAAAGATACAAGATACAAAAACCCCTTCAACTCTGAGGCAGACTAATTGTAAACATAGTATGTGGAGTGCCAATGAGATGATATAGATGTTCAGGGAAGTTTCACCAAACAAAGTAAGTTTCAGTTCTGCAATTGATAGATTTATCTGATTAATCATCACTGCCAAAATATGTCACTGAACACTACGTAGCAAAGAGTAGATAGATTGTGATAGCTCTAATGTTGACTTAGCTGAAGGCAGTGTTTAATCCATTTCCAGCAGTTCTAGGGACGCATTTATTGCTTTCACTGACCTTATCAAGGTGATTAAATGTAGCCATTTATTACTTTCTTGGGAAAGAACAGATATCCTCTCTGCTTAACTTGACCTTAGAATCATGGAATAATTTAAGCTAGAAGGGACTTCTTGCCTTGTCCAGTCATCTTTTAAATATCTGCAAGGATGGAGATTTCACAACATCTCTGGTCAACATATTCCAGTGCTTAACCACTCTCATTTTTATTTTTTGGTTTTCCTTGTACCTGTCAGAGCTTCCCCTGCTACAGCTTGTGGCTACTGCCTGTCATTCTATGCACTTCATAGAGAAGCTGGAGTGAGAGTCTTCCATGAATTTACATAGCTGACAACTAGTTACACTCTATAGTCTTCTCCAGCCTGAAATAAGCCACCTTCTTTAGTGTCTCCTCATATGTTAAGGTACCGCACCCCAGGCATGTTAGAACCTTTCTGCTGGACTTTTTATAGTGTCTCACACTCTCTTTTATACTGGGGAGGAGGAGTACACTGAAGAGGACGGACTTATCCTCTCAAATGCTGACTCGAAAGGAGTAATGACTTCCCTTGACTTCTTGATGCACTCTTACTAATGCAGCCACATCATCACTACAGGGGCACATTGCAGTTTCACCTAAATTCTTGCATACCATTATCCCAGTAGATTAGATCCCATCCCAAGATTTGTAATCCCAGGCTATTTTCTGCAGGGCTAATCCCCAGTCAGACAGAGCCAAACCTCTACTGATTTACTTGGAGCTGCACATCCTTTATTACATAGAGTTAATAAAGCACACTAGTTGATTAAGAAATAAAATAATAAAAAAAATTACATTTGTTTAAGCAAGTCAGCTCTAATTGAGATTCCAAAATACTACCTCATTCTTGTACTGAGACTTTATCAAATAATTTCCTGGGTGATAAAAGAGCAGAGAATTTTGCAAGAGCAAATCAGATTTTTCTCCAGATTATATATGAAAGCCCTCTAATTTTAATTTCAGTATCTTGACAGATCATGAAGATCAATGACAGTAGGGAGCTTTGTTACAGAGGAGTTAGATTTTGTTAACTAGATTTCATAAATACAACTTATTTTTCATGGGAATAGAAATTGCACTATTTAATTGAAAACTTAGAGTTTTAGAGATACAGCTGAATGCATGTCTAACCAGTTGCTTCATATACGGTTCAGCAAATGTGTTCATGCAGATTTCAGAAGCTGTTGATTGTCTTGTAAAACCCTTATTTGAACCAAGGCAGCTGTTTGTGGTTTAGCTTGTAAAACCTCCATTTGTATCAAGCCAGCTGCTCAGCAACAAGGCTGTGCCATCAGTTGGGTTGGTATAGCAACAAGTGTTCGGGAACCTGAATGATCTTCCATTCAAACAGCAGCACCTTGGAACTCTGCCAGCAAGAAAAAGCTGCTTTTCTGCAGAAGATGAGGGCATGGTAATGGAAAACCAAAAAATGTAGTGTGCATGTATGAAGGAAAGGCACTTCCACTGATTAGATCCATAGTTTTGACTAGGCAAAATGTGTCAAAGTTGCAAAATTTGCTTGAGTTACTGAAACACCTAAAATTTTGGGGAAGGAACAGCAATAGTTCTGATGATAAAGCAACTAGCACATGAAATTCTTCCTAGTGGGATCAGGCCAATAAATTCAGTCAAGCCCATAGCTAACTCTTTCCAAATTACTGCCTGCATGGAGGAAGCAGCTAAAGCTAGCCTGCAGGTTCAAAACAGAAACATCATGAGAAATTAAAAAGTTGTACTGTAACTGTGACAACTTGTTATCTTCATTTTACCATCCCTGAGTGCAAAATCTATTTAAAAGTGTTTTTCTTCCCCTCCAGAAATTCATCCTGCTGCTAGTAAAGGTGAATGGAGTTCAACTCAGTGAAAAATAACTTCTTAGTATGAAAAGTCATGCTTCAGTTGATTTAGAGATGTCAAAGTAAGGAATATCTGAGAAATAATTGTCTAGAAAAAATTTTGTCTTCCTATGTCCTTAATGAGAAACAGACAAAAAGAGTTAGAGGGGGAAAATTAATTTTAAAAAACCTTTCTTTGATGATTCTAACTTATAAAATTATTTGCATAGCTTCTTGTTCCAACCTTCTTAAGGGATTTATTACATGATAGAGATATTTATATAAAGATATTAAAGATAAACAAGACTGAAAACTCTAATTATCCTCATTCAAACTCTAGCCTTAAAGAAATGCTCTGAAACATCATTTTCAAAGCCATTCTTTAAAAACAAAACAAACAAATTGAAGAAAAATTTTGAGAAATAAGGGGGATATACTATAGTAACATAGAGTTTGCAGAAAGGAGCATAGACAGGAGAGACAAATGTGGAGGAAACAGCATTACTCTGTACGGCTATGGCTGAAATATTAACTGAATATATCCTACTTTCACAAATCATCACTGAATACAGACTTATGGTTACATACATACTGTGTGAGCAAACTAGACCTCTTTCCCTCAAAACTAATTAATCAATCAAAACCAGTTAAAAATCTGTGGTCCTACTTCTGCATGCATTTTATCTAAAAGTGTTTAAAACCTGAAAATTTACCTAAATTTAAATTTTACAACAAAAAGTCAGTTGGATGACTTTTTGAGTTACAAAGACTACTGAAAAAAAATTTTTTTTTATTCATTTACAAGTAGAACTAATTTTCACAGTGGAAGAATTTAAGTAAGTATTTCTGTCAGTAACAGCATTTACATTATTTAGTAAGAAATAATGTCATCATAACAGAAAGATATGCTACATGATTTTAGTGAGGCATTCACATGCTTTCTCAGTATCTGGTGGATATATTCAGTGAGTGTTTCATATTGGCTTGAGAGGACCTTAGAGCTGCAAGTTAATGTGAGCAGAAAGAAAACATCTTAGATTGTTTGTCCATCATTTACTTGGTTCCAGGAGATTGTTACTATTTTGAGATATTTGGTCTTCAAGACAATTCAATAATCATGTCAAACAGCAGGAAAAATGAAACATGCAGAAAAGCTGGGGATACTAAATGTAAGGAAAACTACAACTTTAAGCAAGAGAAAAGAATGTTATTATGGGTTATATAGTTCTGAAAAGCAAAGATGGGACACTATCTACTCAACTATAATCTTTGCACAAAAATGTTGTCAGGAAAAAAGACATCATGAACCAATATGAATACCCATTTCACCATATATATGTATTTAGGAAAGTCATAGTTCCAGTTGTCCAAATATGTCCATGAAGTCTGGAAAGAAATGGAGTGAGGGAATAGGAACCAAAGAATTTATTGTTAATTTTGTTGAACATTTTATATGCATTTGGCTTCCAAATATTTGAAATGGAAATGCAGAGTCAGGAGAGGATCCCATTAGCTGGCTCCTTCTGTTAGGATAAGTGATGAAGCAATATTCAGTATGAACTTCAACATCTTTAAATTTCAGAGTTGGTATTTCATTAAAATTAATTCACAGTTCATAGGTCTCAAAGGATCATTTCAGAGGGGGAGACTCACTTATACCCAGCTCATCATGATGAAGGAAAATCATGAGTTTAAACTTATATTTATTTGAACAGTCATGTCAGCTATTGCTCCAGTTCATTGCTTCATTTGGACCACTACAATTGTTTGTGGAGCTGTGTGATAGACAAGGAACAAGTTAAAAATACCCTTTTTTCACTACTGGTTTAATTTTCAGCCACTAATTCCCCCTTCCAGGTGTCACAATATATTAATAAGACAGTGGAATAGGAGCAGGGATCAGGGCTGGAAGCAGTCTGTTCTTTTCTTGTAAGAAATAATATGCTGATAACTCTACTTGGAGGTCTGGCACAATTTGGTATCTGGGATTTACAAGACATGGGGATTCCTGTTTGAAACATAGCTTCAATTCTTCTGCTTGGGAACCTAGTTAGAATGTTTTCAGGTTGCTAATTTTCTCCACTAGTATTTTTCACCCCTTGAGATCTGGCTGTGCAACTTGATCCAATTATTTACCATCTCAGAACATGACCAGGGAGAATTACAGAGAAGACAGTTACTGGGTTTAGAGGGAACTGAAAAGCAGAAATCCCATTCTGGAGAAAATTACAAAATTAATTACTTTTATTCCACATTATATCCTCCCCTAGCTGAGCCAGAGGGATAAGGTCATGGTACCCTGAAGAGCTGTGTTAGATACCTGGCAAGCTGGGATCACACAATTTCGTAGAATTCTGAAAGCATGAATGAACAACAATTTTCATGAAATACAACAGCAAGTGACTTGGATTATTGATTAATATTGATAAAATACAAAATTCAGACTACATTTTGAGTCAGTACAATGCCACATTTGTATCATTTCTTCAGAGAAATGCCACTGAAATATTTCTTCTCACATGATTTTTTTTCCAAATGAAACCTTATGGCCATTATTAAGGAAGAGATTATTAAGAAATTGGCAGAGATCTTATGGTAAAGAAGTTAAATTTTTTCTGTTCTTGTTAGACAGTCAGTATAGAGCAATAAATTAGGGATTTTTTTGATGCCTTTCAAAATGCGTAAATAAAATGTTCACACATAGGCTCTACCATCTGCTTTAGCTTTCTAAAGCATCACTAAGGTGTTTTTGAGTTTGAACTACTTTTCCTATAAATCTTCCAGAGTTTTTCAGGAAGAACTGAAGCCTTCCAAAGGATGGCTTGAATTTTTACCTATCCATATTTTATGTTTATAAACCATATGCAAGGCCAATTGTGTGTGTTGCTACTTCACGTGGTGGAGCTGGACAGGATACACTTCACCAGATCCACGTAAGTGATTGATGTGGAAATGTACTTCCATTATTCCAGGCAGAATCTCTCTTTTTTCCTGTTGTGCCTGTGCTCTCCCATACTCCCACTGCTCCATTATGAAGAACTGGTCTCTGTCTTCTTGGGATGGTATCTTGGGTATTATGTGTGAAAGTAAAGAACTTCTTTTCTATTTGTTGTTAGTGTGGAAATTTTTTCTGTGAATATGGTTAATGCAATCACATTTCTGATTGGCTATGCAATTTCTGAAGAAGACAAGGAATAAATACACAGCAAATAGTAATTCTGTTATTTCCAGAGGACCAAAATAGACTTGCATACTGTTAGATATATAGTGCTATTTGTTAATAACTTAAGACTTCAGCCTGAGCTCACTTAAGTCAATCTTATTTTCAGTAAGGGATGCTGTTTTATCTTTTCTATTTCATCTTTGATGAGAGGTGATACAGGAAAATACAATAGATATCACAAGAATACTCCTACTGAACAAGTGAACATTAAAATTAGATGTCCTAAATAGCCCACCCTCCAAAGCCAGAGCTCTGCAGTGTGGAGCTCAGGCTGTTGTGTGCGACCATGTCCAAAGCCTCATAGGGCTCTGGGCACATCAGGAGCTACAAGTGGCCAAGTTCAAGGACTGCTCCATGCCAGTTCCAGTGAGTTTGGCTGTTGAGGGGATGTTGTGTGTGGTCCTTTGTGGCAGAGGTGCATTGTGTCAGGGCCCTTGGTGATGCAGGACACTGTGGTGCCCAGAGGCCTCTGTGATATGGCAGAGCCCCGTCCTGCCCTGCTCGAGGGCTATATAAGGGGCACAGAACCCTGGAGTGCCAGGTCCCAGGAGAGCCACTGTCTCACAAGGAAGCAGCTCCCCTTAGAGCCTCTGTGGCAGACAGAGCACCACGGAGATGGTGATGGAAGAGGCGAACCCCAACTGCCCCCTGCCACGGAGCAGCTGGGCCTGTGCATGAGGCCCCAGGTGACATCCAGTGACGAAGGGAGAGAGGATGGAGGGAGTTGGGATGGGGCTGGAGGGAAGCTGCCTGGGGCACCAGGGCTTTGTAGCCTCTGCTGTGCCAAGGCAGTCGCCTCCTTCCCCCACAGCTGGGGCACAGAGCCAGGGTCCTTCCCCACTCAGCCCCTGCTGCTCCCCAGACCCTCGGAGGCTTCAAGGGCTCATGGAGCAGTGGGAGCAGCTAGAGCTGCCAGACTGGCACTGGGCCTTGGAGGAAGGAGAGGGGAAGCCCTCCATGGGCCAGGAACTGCCCCAGTGGGGAAATCTCTACCCATGGGTATTTGAGAGACCCCGAGAGCTTTTGCAAGAGGAAGATAGCAGTGACAAAGTGCTTCCCCAAGGGGAACACTCCACTGACCAAGAGCCGTCTGAAGGGGAAGTCAGACAAGACCCAGAACTGGCCCAAAGGGGAGGTGGCAGTGACAAAGAGGAGTCACAGAAGGACTGGGAGTGTGTCACTACCACACCATCTTGGTCAACCCAAAGTACCCCCAGCTCCTGCAGGAACCTGATGCTGCTTCCCAGGATTCAGCCGTGGCAGCAGCTTCTCCTGCCTTGACTGAGCAGCTGAATGCAACAGGATCACAGAGCCAGGGCCCTGCCCTGCACAGCCCCTGCTGCCCCCAGGCCCCTCAGCTCCCCAGCTGGGAGCCCTCAGGGAGCAGTGGCAGGGGGCAGCCGAGGGGGCAGAGCTGCCAAGGCCACAGACTGTGGAGTGGGACTTGGCTGCAGAGAAGGGAAGGTGGGAGCAGTCCATGGACCAGGAGCCATTCCAGTGACAAGACAAGACAGATGAAGAGCTGTCCCATGAAGAAGATGACAGTGGCCAAGTGCTTTCCCTAGGGGAACTCTCCTCTGACTGGGAGCTCTGTGAAGGGGAAGTCAGACTAGAGCCAGCATTGTCCCAAGACAGAGATGACAGCGACAAAGAGGAGCCACCAGCAGACAGGGAACAGATCACCATCCGCACCATCTGGGTCAACCCCAAGTACCCCCAGCTCCTGCAGGACTCCCACAGCCCCTGGTGTCCCCCCAGCCCCTCAGCTCCCCATATGGAAGCCCAGGCCCTCAGACAGCAGCCAGCTGTCCCTAAGGAACATCCGTCCTGCTTCAGGCAGGCGCTGCACAGCCTGTTCTGCTGCCCCTGCCTGAGGGCACAGCCGGATGAGTAGCGCCCGCTGCCAGCGCTAGGTCAGGCCCTGCAGGTGGCCGCTGACCCAGAGCCTGCCCAGCGTCATGAGGGGCCACACGGGCCTTTTCAAACCAAACCATTCTATGGTTCTGTGATTCTATAACTTCCCAAAAGGCTTTGTGTTTTATTTCTTGCTATGGGGTGGGAGGTGAAATTTTTCTGCAGCTACAAACTCTTTCTACATATTCTTTTGCAAGACTTTGCTGCTTGTTGCAAACATGCTGCTGCTGAAACAAAACCAAAGCAGACAAACAACCAAACAAAACCTATTTGTTTTTACCTTCAGCCTCCTTACTAAAAGCTTCTTTTTGCTCACGTAGTTGTTCCCTTAGGCAGATCTTACCTGAGCTTACAGCTCTTTCAGGCTTAGCTGTCTTGTTCCACGAGAAGCTGAACAGTATTTTCACACAGGCAAAGTGGCAGAAGCAGCCTGCCAGTGCCTGCTCTCCCTGCAGCTCTGCCCACATCTTCCGTATACCAAACACATCAGCTGGCTGGGCTGGCTCGAGCAGCAATGTCCAATTTCTCTTTAGAAAGAAGATGGTGCTTCCTGTGAAGCAGACAGCTAAAATGTCTGAAAGTGTACATACCTGGTTAGCTTTTCACTAGTGCGCGAAATGTCTTTGATGAAGAAGTTAGTGATTTTATTTACTTTCTCGCTGAAGAATAAAATGAGGACCAAGACAAACCTGAATTTAAAGGCAATGAAAGTGTTAGGTTTCACATAGTTTTGTACAACCAACCTTTTAAACAGTATTGTTAAGAGGAATTAATAAAATTAAGTACTCATTTGAATTTCTGAAATGCATCGGTGATACCATAAGCTAGAAGTTTAAATAAAAGGTTAATAATAAAAGAATTTGCATTTGAATTGTTTCTTACAGTTCAGTGGACAAATTTTATTGACTTATGGATTTTGCATTATTTTTTATGAACATCCTTCTGAATATTTTTCAAATTTCAGGCATGAATTGCTGATTATGGCTAAAGAATTACTTTATGAAAGAATTTTATTATTTTTTCCCATACAAAATTAGGGGCACTTTATGAGGTGCAAGAAATTTAGCCTTATTTAGAGACTAAGAGGGAGGAAAAAAAGAAGAAATAAATCTAGCCCATCTGCTTTAATCCATCTGGGAAAGTACTATTATATCTATGAACAAGTGCAGTGCTATCACCATGAGCATGAGGAGAGAGTCAGCCTCAAAAAACAAGGAATGTCAAGTCAGCTTTTCAGATCTACACAAAAGTTAGTAAAGGAAACTGAATGTAAATGCATTTGTATTTTCATGAATTAAAATCAAATGAAGATGTAATTTCAAAACGAAATTATGCTTCAATGTAACTGAAATCTTTTTAATTAAAATTCTTTTATCTAGGCATAGAAATGCAACAGAAGAGTACTGTGACAATTACCTCTGTGTGACTATTGCCTTGTTTAACGATCCTTCTCCATTGGCATTTTCCAAGCCAATGCCACAGCCTTTTATTATTTGAGTTAGGCATGGTCCAATGCACCTAAGCACACACAGTCTTTCAGGACTGAATTTTGCCTCTTTCTTGCAAAGGCTTTGCAAACTCAACCCCTCTAGAGGAAACAAATTAGGAATGCACATCATGTTAGTTGTCAAAGGCAGTATAGATACACAAACTTTGTCTGTATGTGGGGTAGTTGTAATACCATATACATGGAATTTTTGAACACACCCAAAGATGAGCTTGAACAGCCAGGGTGAGACTCCCTGCATGAAGCCAGAAGCACCAAATTCACATTTCACAGCAGAAATAGTGATTTTCACAGAGTAAGCAAATGTCCTGTGTGCTGTCATTCACTGTCACAAATAGTGGTGAAGCAGAAAGCTTAACAAAATTAAAAATAGGATAAGAGATACTGCAAAAATATCAGTGGCAATGGTGAGAAATGGAGAGAAAAATACCAAAGATATCAGAGGAGTCCATGCTTCTGTGCACAACAGTCAAGTGTCTTACTGTCTGCCACAAGGAATAGTCTCACTGGGTCTGAATTAATATTACTGAAGTAGTATAACACTGTCCTACGGTTCCTATGAGAATGTTGAAAATGCCCCAGCAGTCTCCTTCTCACAGACCACAGTTTTAATTCTGAACCTTACAAGGGATATTTATTACTCATCTGCTTCACTCAGATGCCACCTTTAGGCATGTTGGCTGATAATATACAAGAAAGCATTTAGGCACAATACTACATGTGCTCCCTGCCAATAGGAAAGTCAAAGCCACCACTTAAACACACATTTATAGACCTGAGACATTACAGCATTCCTTTTATTTTAAAATTAAGGGTCATTATATGAGGATGTAATAAGTGTCTCTTAATTAACCCTTCTTTAGACCCCCTAAAGCCAAAGAAAAAGTCAGAAGTTCTGACTTATCTTCAGGTAAGTCTGACGCTTTGGGTGTTTTTTTAAGCCAATCCTTCTAAGTTGTGCATAGCACTGCCTAGCAGATCTTTAAAGGTTTGTTATGATACAATGCACAGTACTGGAAATAATAGCAAATGTTAGCAAATTTTTTAGGCCTCATTTAAACCTGCATATCTCAAATGACCTCATAAGTTTCTACTAACAGTGACCTGAACACAAAAAAAGAAAGTCTCTTCACCCTAAGCAACAAAATCTAAGGAAAACAGAAGAAAACAGATATTGCAGGAATTTAATTATTTTGTTTGAATATGGGGTTTTTTCCCCTAAAAAGACCTACAAAAAACAGATATAAGATTTGTCATGTTTTATGGTTTTTCCCTTTTTATAGCTGTGGTATCACTGAAAACCATGTGGCATAGCGTTCCATCTCCACTTTTCTGTGTTACTCAGGGATAGATTAGCTTCAAAATAGTTTAGAAAGCACTCTACAAACAAGAGACCTAATAATCTTCAAAAACTTTTAAAAGCATTTTATGTTACACCTCTTTTGGTGATTACCAATTCCAGAAAAGAAATGCTTTTCATTTTGCTTTTGGAAGTTTTATTTTGCTCATGCCAGTTTAGTCACTTGGGAGGAAAAAAAAAATCAAACAGTTCTGTTGAATTCTATAGAACTTAAAGCTTTCTAACAACATTTTGTCAGTGATTTGGCTGTTTCTATAAAAGGCTCTTTTTTTCTTTCTTTGAAATATCAGTCCCCACAAGAAGACTAGGCCCTTGGCTAGCTGTCCGACCTTTCATCATGTCAAGCAGTGTGTCTTGGATAGCACTCTTGGTCCAAGCTCACTCCACAGATGCAAGTCAAAAGGTTTGTTTTATAGATTCCTGTTTTCCATCTGCATCACTGGACACTCTTCAGAGTCCTTCTCTTTTTCTGCTCTAACTAATTTCTTGGTTTTCCACTTGAACCACTCCTGGTCATCTTCTTATTCCATTAAAATATATCATTTTGTGTCATACTGATCTGCAGTGCAATTTGCAGCTGAAGAGCTAATAAAGTGAAGTACCAAATTAAAGACCTGAGGAAAAATTACTGAAAAAAAATTATAGTTCATTAATTTTTTGTCACCTGTGAAGGAAATTAGCTAAGCAAGCAAACAACAGTTACAGATTACTGCAGTAGTGCAGTATTTAGTTTTCTTAAAGCCCATTTGAATTGAATACTTCATTGTATACAGTCTAGATATTTAAACTTTCACATTTTAGTGTATATTACATAGCAATGTTGTATTAAAGGTGTCACCAAAAAAAAAAATTTAATGAATGCTTCAGGATCTCTTCTATTTGGAAAAGTACTCAGATAGTGTAATTTTCCTTCTGGTGACTTTTTCAAATAGAAGTGAATTTGTAAATACTCAGATGAGATTTATGGCCTATGTAGCTTTCAGGCTCCAGATTAAAATATGCTGTAAGGTCTTGTGATGAATTAAAAATACTTATAGTAGTTCCATTTCGGCACCACACAAATCCAGTAAATCTATGCCTTTACACTGAAAAACCCAACTGGGATATGTTTCAAAGCCTGTGGATATTTTGGTGGATAACAGCAAGCTTGGCTAGCCTCTGTTTATTTGAGGGACATTCTAGAATCACAGCAATTAGCTTACTAAAAATTCATGGATCAATTCAATATATGTATAATCAATATAGAATTACACACACAGGCACAAAAAGGAAAATTTTAAAAGGTCATATGGATGGAGGAGAACAACTCCTTCTACCAGTTTTTTGCCGTCTATTTCTGGCAGATTTTTTCTCAATCATTTGAAAACAAAAACTGATCTAAAATATTTCCAAGAATTTCTCAAGCAGAATGAAGGAAGTTACAAATGTGGACGTTGTGTTTAAATATGATCCAGTCCTATCTAGTTGACCAGGGTTTGAAGAATCTTTCTGTGGTGTGAAATAAGTTGCTCTGAAGACTACCTGAATTTATGAGCAACAGGCTAAAAAGACTAAAAAAAGTCATTGATGTGACTTGAAAGTACAGACAGTGTTTTAGAGACTGGGGTTCTAACCTCCCCATTAGGCTAGAAATTATGGTTCATTTCTTTCTAGTTTTCAGAAGTTTAATGCTTCCTGGTGAGGTATTTGATGCTTTGTTTACAGGATTTTTCCCTTCTCAAGAAATCCTGCTGTTTTGTTCCAATATTTTCATAAAAACCAACAGTACATAATGCATAATACAATTAATTTCATTTTCACTAATGATAGCCTTCCATATTAACCAGTACCCAGCCCTTTTATTTTATGCACTCCTGCTGTGCTTTGAAATATGTTATGTACATGTGTAAGAAAGAGACCAATAAAACAGAGAACTGAATTTCCCTAAATATGTGGCATAATTATTTTTTTCAAATAAAGCATATGTTATGTTACAATGGCTCTTATTTGTTGGATATATGAGTAATTAAAAAAATCAAATTTCTAAAAAGACCGACTGTGGAAGCCTATCATTGAAATAATAAAAGCAGTGAAATAAGATGTTTTCTCTGGTTCAGAACGCAGTATTTGAGAGCAAGAGAGGCTTGGGATCTTAACCTGTGTCCAAATAACAGGCTTTCAGCAGCTTTTGAATAAAGTTTATTCTTGATTTTCCTATTTTTCTTGTGGAAGAAAACCAAGAGTTGGAACATCACCTTTTTTTCATTAAACCAGAATTCTGCTTTTCTGAAAAGGTTATTTAAAAGTGGTTTTGGAAAGTGTTTTCCAAATTGAAACATCTTTTCAAAATTTAATTTGAAGTTAAAAAGATAGCAGATTCTATCAAATATATCTAAGCCAAACCAACCCAAAATTTATCCAAAATCAATGGTTTTCTTTTCCCTCCTTCCTCCTCCCATCTAATTTAATTTTGTTTAAACTTCTTTTCAGCCTGAACCAAAATATTTTATAAAATCATGGTAATGAATTGTTTGGGTAGGAAGGGATCTTAATGATCATCCAGTTCCAACTGCCCAGCTATGGGCAGTGATGCCACTAGACCAGGTTGCTCAGAGCCCCATCCAACCTGGCCTTGAACATTTCCAGGGCTGGTGCAGCCAGAACTTCTCTGAGTAACCTGTGCCAGCATTTCACCACCCTCATGGTAAAGAATTTCTTCTGAATATGTAATCCAAATCTCTTTTCGGTTAAAACCATTCCCTCCTTATGCTATTTCTTTCTTTGTACTTTCTGCTTTGACTTTCCATTTGACTGCTGCTCTACAGTTTCCATACTTTTTATCCTGTAACAGTGGCAAAGTAGAAGAAAAATATATTACATTTAAATTACATGATCTTCTACTTTGAGTAAAGAGGAGTGCCTGACAAGAGAAATATTTTATGTATTTCCTCCCACACACACTGAGATTTCAGGACAATCACATCAATCAGCTCTTTATCTTACCTCACCTCCAGCCCATTGCCTAGTAGAATAGTGCATGACAAAAGGCACCACTCATTGTTACTGAGCTTTCATAATCTGCACCCAGGGGCTTGAACAAATCTCACCCTGATCCTTCACTTACTTTGACCTCAATGTGATTGCCACCTTTCACTGTGGTCTGCAGGAGTCTGCAGGTCATCAAATCCTCTTTCCTGACTAAGGCTCTTAACCCTGTCTAGAAAACAGCAGGAAAGGACTCACACTTCTGAATCTTTCAGACCTGGTACAGTAACATGAAGATTCCATTTCTTCCTTCAGCACTAAAATCCCTTTACTTTTAAGAGAGACGGATAAAACTTTCACTAGTTGGTTCTTGTTCTTATTCTGCACACATATATGTGATTCAAGATATCCTTCAGCAATTCAGAATTGATGACAGTCTTCTCTGTCCTATCACTGAGGAAATATCCTTGTGGTGAGACAGAAAATAGGAGCATATGCTTCTACCTTACTTCCCTAATTGATTGCTCAGCAGCTTCATTTCATCCACCTTCACCAGTGGCAAATCTAATTGACCAGGCATTTCAAAGATGAAGCAAGATGTGGGATCACAAATCATTCCAGCAACCTGCAGTTTACCCAGTGCAGCAGGAAGGTCAGCTGGGTGGTCAGCCACACATTTCTCAGGGCCCTTAGAAAATGTCGGAAGATTGTCTCTGATCACCCCATCGGCAAATCAGCTGGTGTGGCAACCTGCACTGTGGCAATTAAGAAGTCATTGTAATTACTTATTAATTGAGTTTATCTGCTATTTTCAATTTCCTTTTAAAGGGCAGAAAAGAACAACTTTACAGATGATTATGTTGCCATCTACCTAACTGTATTTCAGCAATCAGCTCAAATAAAAATGCACTGAAAGTGAGAGGGAGTGTCTTAACTTTCTCCCTGAATCCGAAATAACTCCAAAAACCTCCAGCCAGCTGCTATCTTACCCTAGGGAATCTCTGATTCTACAAAAATAAGCCTGGGGCAGTGTCAAGGTTTGACCCTGACTAAACGCCAGGCACCTCGACTCTCTCTTGCTACAGAAAAAAAATTACTTAAAAACAAAACACACCAATCTCATGAGTCACCTGAGATAGGACACTGGTTGGTAGGAGGACGCACAGAAAAAGAAAAAAGGGCAAACAGGCTCTACGCTTAAAGTTGCAAAAAAAGTGATTTAATTACCTAACAGAATTGGAGGATAAATGCAAGGCGAAAATACACTTTTCATACATTATTTCGTTCACTCCCCCCTTCCTTCTTACGAACCTATAGTATTCACCCCTTTTCCTCTTTTATAACTAACAAACTCAGGTAGGGGCAGAGTGTGGGGTATTTTTTCAGTCCACAGAGCAGGTTCTTAAATCTGTTCGTCACTACAATTCATCCACTACAAATACTCTTTGTCTCTACTTATCTCTCTCTCTCCA
>VZRM01005611.1:2483785-2549012 GCA_013397955.1 Grantiella picta
TCATCCATGCTGTTTTCCCTCTACATATTTTCACCTCCACCTCCTCCTGCTCCAACTACAAAGAAGTGAAAGAAGTGTGCATCTGCCTCGTTTTGAATTTTTCTTAAATATGTTTTCACAGAGGCGTAACCAACACCTCCAATTGGCCCAAACTTGGCCGGCAGCATGTCCATCACCTTCAGAGCCATCAGAGATTGGCTCTGCTGGACTTGATGTAAAACTTCCAGAACTTACACTCAGGACACACAGGAGCCATCTTTGTGCCACTCCCCAACCCTCAGACACCTCTCTAGGCCTACCACAGCAGCTTCTGAGGGGTCCAAATTTCTCCTAGATGTTAAAAATACTTTACTGATGTTTTGGGCCAATCAAAACCACCACAGGCAGAGAGAGGTTCTGCCTGTAAAGTTCACAAGTTACCTCTAGTATACGTGCAGAATTACATTGCTAAGTAAGCAGCGTATTTAAACAAGCCAGAGAGCCATAAAAGGATCTTTTCTCTCCCAGAAGGGCTCTGCCTAGAAGTACCTGCCTCAAGCTGTAACGTATTTGTTGGAGCACTAATCCAAAAATCTCTATTTACCTCTTCTGCTTGATTTATTGTTGCGCCTTCCAGATTCCCAGCATGCACTAAACAAAGTGATTATATGATATGTTGTTTCTTGAACAACACATCCCTACTCTTTCTCCAACTGTGGGACTTTGAAGAAAGAAATTGAACATTCTTTGTAGCCTCTGGGTTTAGGGACCCACCCATTTCACTGAGCATCCTGCCCTGCCTGGCCTGGCTTTGAACTGGGGCCTGGACTGTTGCCTCTAGAAGTGCCTGCCAACCTCAGCCATTTGGGACTTGCAAAGTAGAGAAGACCTAGATTCAGACCTCTGGTTTGAAGATTTATCTCCATGTTTTGCAATAGGAAGATGCATTTTTAACTTCTACATCAAGACCAGCCTGCCGTGCCATGGTCATCAGAAAATATAAGGAAGCTTGTTTATAAAGATTCCTCCATATCACCAAACAACTTTTTAGGGTCAATATTAAAGTGAATCAAATTTTTTCTTCTGTTTTGTGACAGTCACACCTGTCTTGTCTTCATAGTGTTTGCATGAAAATAGATGCCTTTCATCTAACCATTTATGTTTGGCTCTCTAAATGACTTCCTGTTATTTAGTCTACAATCAATGCATTACAGGAATTTTACCTCAAACACATCCACTTTTTCAAGATGCAGACTGATTAGTTTAAGACTAATTTGCAACACCAAACAGATGATAAATTAAACGTGGGTTACTCTAGGCTCTATATGCATCACTCATTTTCCACCAAAGTGGGTGTCAGTGTGAATGGAAAATTTTCTCCTGCATATCCCTTTAAAAGTACACAGTAAGCATTAGCTTGTGCTCTTGGGTTGCCTCTCCTGTGGGGGGCAGAGAGAGAGAGAGAGAGGGGGAGCACAAAGACAATTTGCTAACACTAATTCTGAAGGCGGTAACTGAAAATAAAGGCAGTTTTTCAGTCTGTTATACCCTTAAAACATATTCTTCTAACACAAGGGCTAACATTATGAAACTAGTGAAATACAAGTCAGCTATTTCCTTATTATGTCCACTAGCCTTGGCATTTTGTTACATATATTTTTCTTCTTTTTTGCCATTTTCTTTCTATTTCCTCCTTTACTCCTCACTACTGTATTTCCAAGTATCATGTCTTCTCTTTGCATACATGTGTACATATAGTGGGAAGGAAAAATCTTTCCAAAAGTTTTGGAAAATCCTTTCCAAAGGATTTGAAAATCTTCCATTTTCCTTGATAGGTATCATAAGTAACATGGAAGTCTTGAGGTCAGCAATTAAATTTCCCACATGCCTCATATTTTCTTCCATATTGTCTCCAAGAAAGAGCTTTGGGAAAGCTTCCTTCTCTGTTGCTCAATTCCTTCATACAATAAAGGTTTCTTCAGAGTTAGTGACCTTCCTTCTCCACCTTCTGGTCACCCCAAGAGAGCTCCTGTGGTCCAACAAAGAAAGAATTACTGACATATTTTGTTCATTAGCATAATCTACTAATGGACTTTATTTTAGTCTACTAAACCTATTCTTTTTCTAGAACTGGTCTCTTGAAATTTTCCACTTTCATGTTCACAGAAAAAATACCTATAAAAGTGAAAAAGGCAGCCCCGTAAATGTTCTTGAGGTGGGGCAAATTCTTACACTTAACAGCACATTTTCTTAACACAAAGTTTACAACTTTTAACTAAGTTAATGACATCCTTAAAATATATGCCTCTAAACATGACCTGACATCTAATTTATCCTACTTTTATTATTTACCCTGGATTTTAAATCTGGGAAATGTTCATCCCTATGTCCAATTTCAGTCCAAATGGATTTTGTTTACCAGTATCATGGGAAGGGTATATTGTCTCAAATGGTCAATATGGGCAATGTTTCCAAGTACTCCTACACCTGCTCTTTAATGAGGTGTAATTCACCTCCTGTTTATTTAGTCTCTCAATCTTTATGCATAGTCTTATCTCTTATTGAGTCATTTATATTCATGGTGGTGCAGTTTCTTCTCTCTAGGATGTACCACCCTGATGCATTTATTGATTTTCCTTAGATGCTTTGATTAACAAATCACTTATTTCCTCACTTCAGCCTTTCCTAATTTTCTGTCTCCCCTGATAAGTATTTAATTACAGATAATGCTTCCATTTCCTTGCTATCCATTAAATTGTTGTCTTCATTTCCTCTTTCTTGTTCCATTTGCTTGCCTAATTTAAATTTTGACCACCTCTAAGCTATGTTATCTATTTCAGTCTTCAAACTTCCTACCTCTCCCCTCCAGACAAAACTTCATTCTACTGAATACCTGTTGTGCTTTTTTGGGAACCTGCTAACTTTTTTCACCATGGTAGCTACTAATATGGTTAAGCAAGCTTCACTTAAAGGGCATAAAATTCTTCTTTCCCTAATTCTGAACGTGCACTACCAGTTCAGCATACAAACCTTTTTCTGAAACATAACAATTAGTGCCAGGATCTATTAATGTAAACCAGGACTGACTTCAGTACCTGGCTTTCAGTACCTCTTCTGAATGTCTCCAGTCTAAAAGAGCAGGAAGCTTTCTACAAACATAACATAAACCCTTAAATTTCTGGTGGCTTCTCCCATCATCAGGGAGTCACTGTCGAGTCTCATCACACCAAGGTATTTCCACCTCAGAAAAGCTGTATTACAAATACAAGATATTTTAGCTCCTCTAAACAAGAGTATGTCTCTTTTCTCCATGAAGACACTTGGAAGCTGCACTGAGTAGTTATCTACATGCTTTAGTGTTTGAACATAGGATAATCAAATACTAGTAATTAATTTTCACATCCAGAATTAGACAATAAAGTTTCAAAGTTTTAATTAACAGGTATTCAGAAATGAAACAAGCTGCAAGCTTTCATCAGTATCAGTGCAAGATATCTCCCTTTCTGTCATCTAACAGAGGCCTCCCTTGTCATCTAACCACAAGCTCAGCTGTGTGTCTGCTTTTACATAAACCTTAGGTCTGACACAAAAGAAGGGTACTGCAAACCAAGGACACAGGTAAATTCTAAACCTAGAGCTCTCATTGCCTTTTGTTTCAGATTTATACCTTTTTATAGCATCAAGATTTCTGAGAACAGAAATCAGTCAGGACTTTGAATTTAGCTTTTTGCTCAGGAAAAATTCCTCACATACGCATAAATTCAGAAAACATTATTGTCTAAGTGAAGCCATCTATAACCAGATATAAGCAGTTCATCAGCCTTCTGAGAGCAAGGTTTTCTTTCCCTCCTGGCAGAGAGAGTTTGAGATCTCAGGATATTACCTATCTTATTTGTTTTGTAACTTTCCAATTGCAATAAGAAAACCAAAAATAGTAACAAGCAATTAACATTTACTTTACTTGATTTTGAAAGTTTGGTCACAGTTGCCAGTTCAATCTGCATATAAATGGATAGCCTGGCAAAATTGGCCTTTGGAAAAAAACATATGGTAAACTTAATCACTGTGAAATCCTCAAAGCTTTGCAAATCATTGGAAAGGCATCCAAGCAAGCTGTCCAGCAACATTAAATCTTTGCAGCTGTATGTTAGGTACCAAAGTCATGTTCCAATATTTTATATCACTTTAAGTTAAAAACCGTCTGTCACTGATATTGAAAAAAATTATTCTATATTATTCTGTGTTTGAATTACTGTCAAGTTCTTTTATTTGTTATGAGTAATAAATCAGAGCTTATAAGTGGAACTGTTTCTGCATATTTATTCACAAATAAGTATTTAGTTTTATATATAAAATGCTTACTATGAATTTATTGCTTACTAAATTTCTCAAGGTATTTCTCTGGTGATTAAATTTTCTCCTGGTAATTATGGTAAACCCAAAGTTTGTACATAAGGCCTGTTGTACTATATATGAACACAGATATATCTATGTAGATACTGGACTGAACTGGTTCTTCTGAATCTTCTGCTAAAGCACTCACAGAAACTGAGAACAAACTGTTGTCAGGTCTACAGTAATAAAAGTGTTATATGAAACTTTCTTCTAAGATGCTTTTGCTTAGGTAGTAGTAAATATCCCAACTTCTTGTTCTTTTTATCAGCATCTAAGAAAGGAATGTTGAATGCTTCCAATTTAAGCATTAATCATAAATCCAGAAGGTACAGGTAAAACCAGTCTGTTTTTTAATGTGGGATATATTGTATTTTGCAACTTCTTAAGGACTGAACAACACATGATTGAACAACTCAGACTTCAGGCCTACAAGTTCAGCTTTTTCAGAATCCTTCTCAAGCTTCACTGCATCACATGAGAGAGATGATATGAAATCCATGCATGATCTACATTTTCTCACCTTCTCCAAAATCAGATTTGAAAACACAGCTACAGAGTTAACTTTCTCTTCCGAAGGAGTTCTCTGCTAACAACTGGAATTGGTATTAAATAAAGGGGAAAAATAGTCTGGGTAGGTTTTGGCCATTTTAGTAAACAGCATCCAAAACCCAAAAATTTATGTTGGCTAGTAACCAGGTAACTTGCTTTCCTAGTGACAGGACTAGAGGCAATGGACACAAGCTGAAACTCAGGAAGTTCCTTCTGAACAAAAAGAAACACTTTCTGAATGTGAGAATGACCAAGGAGAGTCACAGTTTGATCAGGGAGGTTCTGGAGATTCCATCCCTGGAGAGAATCAAAAGCTGACTGGACACAGTCTGATTCTAGGTCACCCTTCTTGAGTCAGGGATTGAACCAGGTGCTCTCTAGAGCTCCCTTCCAACCTCAACCATTCTGTGGTTGTGGTAACCATTAAGGAATTAAATACAATTTTGTGTAGCCTGTGGTCATTCTCCCATTTCTCAATTCTGCATGAAACATTTCAGTTTAGATTTCTCCTGAAAGTCCTGACCTCCCATTGTTTTTGTTTTCTAAAGTCAGCTGGAAAAATTTGTACCTGTCACACAATTATATTTTGAATTACATTTCCAAGTTGCATATATTTCCCTGTTACCTGCAACTCACAATACATCATCTTCGGGCAGAAAGGAAGCTGCTGCCCAAACCTACAGCCTGATTAACAAGATTTTTAAAGGAAATAATTATTCACATATTCTGAAAACTCACTGTTCAGTTCGCTATGTCAGAAAACATAGAACACGTTTCAGTTCTTTGTCCAGTTCAGTGTTATAACTTAAAATTGCTTCCATTAGTCAGTGAACTTTTATGCAGTTTGATAGAACTTACCATTAAGCCCTTTTTCTAGCATACAGCCTAGATTGCCCTTTTGCTCCATTTCTTTCCATCAGTGTTAATTATAAGCATTTATAGCCACCAACGGCTTTTCTTCCTTCCTGGTGCACACATTTAATAACTGTATAATGATTTGGGCTCATTTGCATAATGCTCAGTAACTCTTTGCTGTATCAGAAATCCCACTGACTTCAACAGGCTGTAATTAGTGAACCAAATGTTCCACCATGACATTCATTCTTAATATAAAAAAGTTCAGGAACTGCATTTAAATAATGGGAATTAATTCAGAGTGGCTCATTTTGGGGTCAAGTCTGCAGGAGTTTTATCTTGTAGTTGAATGAAGGTCTACCAAGCAGAGAAGATGAGGAGAAGAAGGTGGACACCTTGCAAAAGAGAGAGCTGAAGTGCCACATTTATCAACTTCTAAGTAAACAGATTTTTGGATTTCCCTGATAAACAGCTGCTGCTTACAGCAGTTTTCCATCTTGGAGTCCTGAAGCAGATTTAAGTTTCGTGTCAGGTACTGCTACTGATACTCTATTAGCCTGGACTGCACAATAATGGTTACTCTTCAACAGTTAGGTTTCTTTGCTTTATCACTCGCTCACTCATAGCTGGAAAAATATTTTAAGCAATGTAATTAATGTAATTTGACAGTCCAAATGCTAAAATCTAAACAATTTAAGATTCAACATCCATTTCATCAGGCCTCAGACCTGTGTTGTGCATGTCTGTAATTATATTCTGAATTTAATGGACAGTTATTGTATCAGGTGCTACTCAAAACTCATGAAATCTTTGTACTTTTGAGTTGATATACCTAAATGAAATTAAAAACTACTGTATGACATTATGAAAGAAAACAATAACCATTTTATTTGTTGAAGTATTCATATTACAAACAATAAAGGAAATCCTTCAAATATCAGAGACTGTTTAATCACTTAAAAAGAAAAAAGACAAAAATAACTTTTAAAAAAGGCACTCTTTATACCCTCTAGATAGAGTTATGAAAAACGATACTAGGATTTTCCATGCACAGAAAGCTGAAATTTAACAACACATCTAAAAGTCATCACTAAAAGGCAATTCAATAAATTAACTTTTGTCTGTTTCCTGAGAAAAACCTCACAAGGTAATAAATCTCATCTATCGGGGAAGGAGTGGGCCTGTAAGGCTTACATTATCTACAAGATGATATGAACTGTTGTGTTTTCTACACCAGAGAAATGGCGCTTCCATCTAATAAGAAAGGTATTGAGAAATTCATAAAAGCAAAACATCATCATTAGTAACCTTAATTAATGCTGTTTTATTTTCTGAGCTGTAGTCAAAGTCAAATTGAATTTCTAGACTGTCGCTGTTGAGCCGCTAGCAGAGAGAGAAGACCTCTGACTCAGTGTGGCATAAAAGATCTATATTTTTAAAATATTTTTTACTTATATAGGCTTTTTAAAGGTTACTCAGATTGGTTAGTCTGAAACCTCTCCTTAAGCTTATTGGCCAGACTCGAACTGTGCACATCTCGAGAAACTGTTTTAATAACATCCAAACTTTATCTTTGTTTATAAAAACAAAATAAAAGAGAGAAAAATTCTCACAGGAGAGGTCTATGCTAGCCACACCAGACAAACTATTTCTAGCAAGTCAATATCTAAGGAACAACCATGCCATTCAGGCAGCAGAGCAAAATGGGGGTAATTAACCTTCACACCAGGGACCCCAATAACTCTTCTGCATTATTCAAGGAAGTGAACAATTAGATGTGTATGACCTGATATCAGCATGCTCATGACACAGCTTTCCACTTGAAAGACATTCCTCTGATTAAGAAATCCCATCCATCTTGTAGACTTTAGGGAAGGAAGCTTAAGAATTGTTTACTTGCCTTTAAAAACCAGAGAAGCTGGAGGTCTTAGGACTTGCTAAGAGAATTCTGTTCCAGATGATGTCTTACAGAAATACTGCATATTAAAAAAAAAAAAAAAAGATTTCTCTACGTTTCCTTCAAAACATAGTCCTGAAATTCAGCTTTCAAACTGACAGTGGTTTTAATAGATGCCATCTCACCATCTCTTAAAAAAAAAAAAGGCCAAGCAATCAATATTATCAATATTTAGGACCAAGTGTATTCAAAAGCTTGATTTCAAAGTTTGGGATCAATATGGAACCACTTTAGTGTGCCATAGCTGCAATAGGCATTTGGCAGCTTCACAATGGTCTTAAAAGACAAAAAAAATCAGATGTGTAACTGAGAGTCCAATGGTTAGAAAAGAGGTGATCAAAGTAAAAAAATAGATCTGTGTTTTGCCTGTAAGCCAGAATTTTGTTATCACATAGAGACAACCTGGCACAGACATTCAATTTAAAACTTCAAATCATGTATATTTTTATGCTATTATGTTCTTATTTTCACATCTCATTCTACCTTCAGTAACCAACCTGCTAGTCTTTAACTGAGCTTCTTAGTTCCTCTGGAAATCAATTTCTAGAAAAATGGTTTTGCATTTTTAAACAGACACATGGAAAAATGTTAAATCTTCCTTCTGGCACTTTATTCAACAAATATTAAAGAGTATCACAGATTTTTTTCATGCCTTCTCTATTTTTCTCAGAAAAATCAAGCTGTGCTAGACTGACAAATTATAGATAGTGCCTTTATAAGTGATGTACTGTAGCAAGCATAAAAATACAATTAGGATAAAATATTTGAACACATTCCTTCATCTAAGAATGACAAACTGCAATATCTCTCCATCTGTCCTGTAGACGTCTATATCTCCCACACAGTTGTATCTGAAAATTATTTCTTTCAAGATTAATCTGACTACATTACTCATGGTTTAAACTCAAAGTTTTAAACTTGATTCTGTGATTCAAAGTACGAAATAAATGTTGACCCTCAGAATTGTTCAGAGTGAGGTTCATCTATAAGTAGATTAGTCTTCCTATTAGAATTTCTGAACGTTTGTTTTCCATCAAGTAGGCCTCTTAACCACCTCTCCGTTTTCTGTTGATTACAACATTATGCCACATTTCACAAGTAATTTATTTTATTCTGTCATTATTTACCTGTGACACCATTCAAGCTTTCCAGTATTTACTCAAGATCTTAACTTTTCTGGGAACAGAGACAGAATGTTTACTAGCTGAAAATCTTTGATGTAGATTGCTAATCAAAATAAACTTATGCTAAAAAAATGAAAGACTAATATTTACCTTTTGTGTCAAAATGAATACAAGACTTCTCTCATTTAAGCTTATTTCAAAATGTTATGTGCATTTTCAGAGTTCCAAAAAAGACTTCTCTACCAGAACTCCTGAAGGGTGGGAATTGGGATGAACCTGACTATTTTCATCTGTAACTTTTTGTACAAGACATGCACCATGTTATTTTGATGTCAGTGATACTTACTGATAAACCTATGCTCAGAGCACTGTCAATGCAGATGAAAATGGAAATATATACTGTAGGAAAAATTAAGGTCACTTGATACTTAATAACATTTTTGTTACAGCCATAAATTCCCAGAAGTTTTAGGTAACTGAGAATGACCTGGATATGGCAGGCAATTTCCAACCACAAGTCAGTACTGTGATCAACCTGTGAAAAAAGACAGATGTTATTCCAAGTTGTTTCCAAAGAGTCAGAGAGTCGTGAAGTTCAACATATGATGTACATTCAAATTACTATATACAATGAGATCATATAAATTCAAAACATTGAATTAATTGAAATTTAAAAATACAATGAGACCTATTAAAAGCCACATAAACGCTCATAATTTATGTGGCCAAATGATGAGAAGTAAAAACTGCCAAATGTAGAGTGAGGAACTAATATATGTGAAGTTACTAGTTCCAAAATCTACTTCCAGAACGAGTTTGGAAACATTTTAGGGGAAAAAATTCCACTCACAATTCAGGCCATCACTTAGAAGGCATTAGCTGGAAAAGAAAAAAAAAATAATAAAAAACAAATCAAAGCTGGATTTTTCTGAGGTATTTGTTTGCTTATTTATTGCATCTGTGTGTTTTTGTTGTTGTTTTTGAAAGCAGAGACTTAAGGAAAACGAAGTGCAAGTTTTTAACAGTCAGCTAAGAAACCATTTCCTAAGATCAGTTACTATACAGAACATTACATATTGGGATTTTATTGTTGCCCACAGTATCGCAAAATTACATTCTCTAGGACATATTACCTTATTTTGAGTTATATGAGAAAACTAAGGTACTGCATGTTTTTTGAACAATGGTATATTATAGAAATTTGTTGCCTTTGGGAAACATTGTGTCAGAAATTCTTCTAATATTCAATAACATCAGGTAGGGAACAAAACCTTTGAGGCAGGAACAGGTCTGAGCTCAGAGCTACACTGTGAAAATCAAGAAACTGGATTTCAGTGTGCAATTGCTTCACTGAGCCATTGTAACACAAAGTTTCCCAGATATCATCTATTCCCACACAGGCTCTGTATTCCTAGCATTTTAAAATAATCAAAGGAAACTCATGAAAGCAAAATTAATTTGATTTTAAACATTTGATTTATCTCTTTTGGAAGAGTACCATGTGGAACCATTTTTGCAACAGATTTGAACTTGGCAATTTGCCCACTTCTGACATAAGCAGAGTATGGACATCTAACATCATACCAGAATAGGTGGGATGTATCTTGGATATTGAAGAGGATATGAGACAATGCTTTCTCCAATTGTTACACACTAACCTAGTTTATATTCTTGGGCTCATTTCCTTCACTACTCTCATTTCACCGTAATCACTTTAAAATCTGAGCCTCCCTGATAAACATTAAGCACTACTTCAGTCAAATCCTCTGTCTTCACTTGTTTCTCTGGACTTCATGACTGTCCAAGTCTACATCAGTCTTCAACATAGTCCTGTGTGATTTCTGACTGTGTTGAAGGTAAGAAATAAAGTGGCAATAAGGTTTTAGTGGCTGACATTAGCTTTGAAGACATATTTCTGAAACTACAAATAGTTCCAAATACACCTGCATAAAAATTGTTTATTGATTTCTCTAATATTCCCATGCAATTTTTCAGAAAATTTGAGTTAATGAACTTATTTCCAAGGAATCTGAGCCTATATTCAACATATGAAACTGAATAAAGAAATCGCTTTCTTGCCTTTCACAGTCCTTCTTTTTTATGTGTCTATACACAGTCTTTTCAAAATATTTTCTTTTACTGTAATCTGATCAACAGAAACCAACGCAGTAAGAAAATCTATAATTTTTAGATTAGCTGAATCCACTTTAAACTAGTTTTTCAGCTGTATGAAATTAGGAGACGTGTTCAGATCTTACCCTCTAGTAAGAACTCAATGTAACCAAAGGAGCATTCAAATGCAATTTTGTCATCTTCTAGTTACCTAGAAAGAAGTATAAAGTATCTTCAATCACCATTATGGGTATTATGAACACCTCACTGGAAAGAGTAGGGAGGAAAAGGAATTTTTTTTGTTGAGCTGGAACAGACAGTGCAAGACCCTGGGACAGAGCAGTCAGGTCTCAAAACTTAATGAGGAAAAAAAGACTTTCAGAGAATCTAGAAAGCTTTACAAATTTATGCTCAAACAATAGCAAAACATCAAAGGCATATTTACTCTCCTAGCTGTAATCTGCTTTAGATTCATTCCACTGACTGTTTAGTCCAAGCTTGTTCCAGGATCAGATACTTCAACAGAATGTCTAACACATTACAACAGGGCCACACTATAATCTATCTGCTTCTAGGCAAGTTAGGAATTTTTTAACATTTCTTTAACATTTTTACTTCCTGCAATAATAAATTCAGGAAAAAGAAATTCCTTATAACAGGCCAAAAATCACTATATTTCTAGTGTCACATATGTCCCTTTTACATCCTGCTATTCCTTTCTAAAAACAAATAAAATTGTTGAATTGTAGCTTGCAACTTTAAATTGATTCCTTGCAATATTGCCAATTTCACTGCCAACAGTATGCTTTGACAGAGGACATTAGAAGGGAAAACAGAGCAGACAGCAGGAGACACCTGCAGTTCTGAACATTTGTAACACACTCATCGAAAGAATTTGGAGTAATATTATATAAGAAGATGCTGCTGTCAAAAATTGCGATCTTCTGAAAGAAATGGTTGTTGTGTTGACACCATCTCACTGTCTCTGATGGGAAGGTTAAGGAGGCAGAGAATTCTGAGAAGAAAAAAATCTTTAAAGAAAAATTAACAATAAGAAAGTTAAATAATATATTTAGTGGTTATACCTACTAGCATCAAGAAGCTTTGCCTTTTGATAATGACTCGTGACAGAGATACTGAAAGGCGATAACTAGAGTAGTTGTCCTACACAAAACAAGATTCTATATTTTGCCTCCTTTCTGTAGCTAAGTACCTCTCCATAAGAGACAGAATTGTCCCTTCAAATACCAAATGTAGTTGAGGGCTAAGGTCGAAGAACACACAATTATTTACTTAAAAATAACATGGAATGGAAAATGAGTAGCAAAGTGAACCAGTGCAGGGTAACACACAGGCAAGCCTGGAAATTTTAGTTATAATGCACAGACTGTGATCTGGTTCCTCTTATACTGAATATATTGCACTTTCAGACAATATTTATTCCCTCATGGAATCAATACATTTTCTCTTTTTCTTCTATTGAAATTGTTAAACTTACACAGCTGAAATAAGTCATATGTATGTTATTAACAGCTGTGAGCAGCAACAAGACTATGAGGCTAATACAAATAAATACTGAACAGAAGTTTTCACAGGATTCATTTAAATTTTAGACGAAACTTAAGACCTTAGTTGCATATTAAAGCTGTAATGCAGAGGTATCACAAGGAGAAAGGTTTCTTCAAGCACTTTATTGACCTAGTATCTGAGAATATTTACATTACACTTCTAAGAATTCTGCATGGTTTTAATACTGTATTTAAAACTATGTTTAAATAAACTCTGTTAACTCCCAAAATATCTCATACAGAACATTACCTACAGAAGAATTGTCATTCTTCTTTTGCATTGCTGGAGTGGGAGGATAATGGGTCATTATCACTGGGAGAAATCAATGTCACACATTAGGTCTTTCCTAGTAAAAAAACAAAATAAGCTGCAAAGTTATCTTACACTAGTGGATTTTTTTTTTCTGTCATAAAACCATTCAGAAGAAATGAAAAATCCAACAGCTGAGGATATGGGTCACTTTAAAATAACTTTCAGTTCCTTTTTCAAATAGGTACTCACAAAAACTGATTCATCCATAACTGAGCTAAACAATGAAATTCTCTCTCAGTGTTTCACTTATATTTCTCCTATGATGTTCCTATAATTGGTAAGCACCAAACACATTTGAAGATCTTGTAAAATTTTACCGAATTAGCCAGTATGATAAGAACACATGGAAAAGGAAGATGTGTTCTGATGGTTGAGACCTGGGTACTGCAATGGATGAAAGATTTGCAGGTTTTTTCCAGTGAAGATGCCGGACTGTTGGGAGCAACAAGAGTCATTGCACAATCTGAATATTTATAGGAAACAAGCCATGGCTGAGTAATTTTTCTTAATGAAATTTTAAGGAGCTGAAGATTCCTGTCTTTTGTTTAAGAATAACCTGTGAGTACACAATGTCTTTTGCAACTTTTTCTTTTTCAGCTGCATAATTATTCTCCTGCTCTCAGTAGAGTACTTGAGGAAGACAATTTTACAGCTTACTTTACTTTAAACCACTCCTCAAAGAATATTCTATAAAAAGCAACTCCCCGGCACTTTTCCAGGAAAGGCTGAGCTCGCTATAGGAGATGCTTTTAAGATTTTTAATCTGAATTTGAATTCTTTGTAACCAAATATCAAGACATTCATTACTTTCACCAGGTGTTATTTGCTCTTCTATAGAAATTAATATGAAAAGACTTCCAAAACTCCCCCGTTGTTTGCTGAAGGGGATTAAGAATTGAATGCAGAATGTTGTCCACAGGATTCTTGTAACCTGTGGACAAAAGAGAGAAGATTTGGCAGATTATAACGCTACAAGACCTCCTCAAAATCAAAACAAGTCATCTGGGATGAGAGTAAACCTCACAGATAAGAAATGATTGAATACAGTATTCCCACCAAAGTTTCAAATAAGACTTCAAATTAAAAACTTTTTATTATGTTTGTGCCACCTTCTTCGTGCAAAGTGAATTTCATGTTTATGCCAATTGCAGCTGCTCTCTGATCCTAAGGGGAATCTCACAAGCAATGCTGGTTTGTGCCCAAAAAAATGCTGGTTTGTCTAAATGTTAACTAGAGAGCAATAAAACCAGGATATGTTTCTGAGAATCCTTCTTTTAATGTAATCAAGAACAGTCTTTAGTTTGCTGTTTTCTATTCTACCAGGGATATCTAAGAGCTGACTTAAGAGTTGCCTTCCTCACATGTTATCTCGAAGTGACCAATGTACAGTTTCATTGTAGATGAGAATCTGGTCCCACGGCTTCAAAAATTCTCCTCAGATTTCATCCTCTCAGTTGTTAGGCTCCTACTTTCCCCTGAGTGCCATAAGCACCCTAAGTACCCTAAGTACCTGGTAACGCCATTAAAACCACAATGGTGAAAGTATGCAGCATTTCAACAAAGTACGCACAGATCTGTCCTAATCACAACACATTACAGCAGTGGTTTGTTTGCTGCAGTTGGCAGTGGTTCCATGGGGCATGCTCACATCTGAAATGATGAAAACAGTGGTGAGAGCCATTGCAACCAGCTGAAATAAACTTGATAGATAATCTAAATAAATTATTTGCTCCTAGTAACATGACAAGAGGTGTTACACCATTCCACTGGTAAAGAAATAATAAATAGTCTGTGATTCAGTACAGAACTTGAAGTTCAGATAACTGATTCAAATGTTATTTTTAAGTCTTATTTGACCTATTGCATTGGATTGGAGGATGGAAACCCTGGCTTTCCTTAATAGTGCCCTGAACCTATCCCTATTTTCTGAAGGCAATATTTCCTTTGTCTCTTAGTAGATGTAACAGTATGAATGTTACATTAATGTTATCTCTGTTGGTGTTAAACTTTAATTTAGCCAAGCCAGCTTGTGACTGATGACTGGCAAATCCAGTTCCAGTCATACTCTGAATGGTGGTTTAATTGCATTTCATTAGATTGAGTACATAAATCAAAGCCACTAGGACTGGAAAAAAATTTATGGAATAATCCACTTCATGTGCAGTTATTCTGTAAGATAGGACTGATTTCAATTATTATCTGGAATAAAGGAAAAACTGTGAGTAAACAGACAAGGCTGCAAAATCAACTATAAAGATATCTTCAAAATATTCCTTCTGGTATTTTCCTAGCAAATGCTTTGGACAAACAAAAAAACAAGAAAAAAATGTTACTTAAGTTTTTTATTTTCTGGGTCTGAAGCCATCGTTGCTTCCGAACATAGTACAGATAGAATGAGAGCCTTGTTTTACTTCAGTGACAGATTATTACAGCAACAAATGTAAAAACTGACCAAAATGTCTGAAGATGGCCCAGGCTGATTGAGCTGTAGCATATGCATTTGTTTCCCTGTTTTTAACAAAGTACATTGAAAGTCAATGAAGGAGAGAAAAGGTGGAGAGCATTGTTCAAAGTGGTGAAGCACATCACATCTCCTGCAAAAAGGTTGTCTATCTCTAAATCCTTCTGCATTTCCATTTCTAATGACTATATATGTCCTTATCTGTTTCCTTATCTGTATACAGTCGCAAAAGTGCAGAATTCAATGGCTTCTTTTATGCTGACTTTCCTTCTAAACCAGTTTTTCTGCTCACACTCCTAGGAAAAGCTCTCAAAATCTCACTTCACAAAGATTAGACATGGTCTTTAGTGTACTCCAGATTTTTTTTTCCATTTCTACCTCATCTGAACTTCCTCCCTTCGAATATGTTTGATTAGCCTTCAAAAGTACCATTATCCTTACTTCTCCTGGAAATAATCCTTCTCACTGGATGTGGGCCTGCTCTGAGGTTCAGACCCACGACTGATTGCCTGAACAGCTGGCTTGCACAACAGGAAAATGAAAAGCTCACATTTTCTTCTGCACTATGTGCTTCCTCCTATGTGGGGGAAGAGAAAAAGAGAGGGAAAAAATCAATAATGAATAGTCTTGTAATTTGTTCAGATGCAGAGAATTTTTTTTCCCAGCAAGAGGAACAGAACTCAGAAACCATCTTTTAATCAACATAATGAAGCTTGGCCTCATTATTCTGCCTCTATGAATTCAATGCTACTGGTATACTGGCATTGTTGCTGTGGCACCTGCAGCTTAAGAGGCTGAATTATAAGACCAGCTATTTCAAAAGCATGAGAGGATGAAGGACTTGTTTTTTCCTCAATACATTCCTACATTTTCGATTTTTTAAATGGTTTTATGCTAATTATCCCTTGGCCAAAGCGTTGAAACAAATTATTTTCTCCATTCCACTGTGGTTTCCCAAACAATAGGTGAGAGCTGTGGCCCTGCTTGTTTTCACCATTGGGCCCTCTCTGGTTTAGAGAATTTCAATCTGTAAGGAAACTGCAGTCACATAAAAGTCACAGTTATTTCTCTCTATCAAAAAAAGATTATTCAAAGTCAATTATGCTTTTTTTACTGTTAATGATCTTAATTCAATGTTTCCATCAATGCTCATTATAGTGTAGATACAAAGTTCTTCCTATGGGCTCTCCAGTGGCCTTTCTGGAAGCTAAAGGACTGTAAAGACTCCAGGGATGTACTTTGCTTCAAAGTTACAGTCAAAACAAAGAAAAGTAATTAGCAACTTTTCACTGTCTGTTAGGTCTTCTGACACATTCTGACTTGAGCCACAAGAGATGGCCAAGTCTATTTGTCATTATTGTTTTGCTGAGTGTGTCTGCGGTTCTCCCAGTCTCCAGATTAAGGTATTGTATTTGTCAACCATTAGCTGTCCTCAGTGAATTTCAATGCATTTGTCTTAGAATTCAGTTAATTAACTCGGGGTGGGGGGATGGGGGAAACAAAAAAAGCCAAACAAACAAACAAAAATAAATAATTAAAAAGAAAGCAAAGAAACCTTGTGAGAACATGTGAGAACCATATCTTTTATAGCATACTTTATGCATACATATATATATAGTCCATATTTTCCATTTTCACTTCTGTTCCTGTTTCTGTCTTCATACTGTAAGTTTCCTGTTAACAAAGTATAATGAATATTCTCAATTGTAATTAAAAAAGAGTGAGTTATATGCTTGAAAAGTGTTGGGGAGGAGCGGGTAAGAATCAGTATTTAAGGTCAAAAAGTTGTCTGGCTTTTAAATTCTGGTTTTGTTTTGTGCTGCCATATATGTGAGTGGATTTTCACTATGATTGAATCAACCCAGAGAAACGTGAACTGGACCACATGAATTTCGGAGCAGGCAGACATAATCATCTGATATCCCACAGAACTGTGACCCAGTTATTCGGTACAGGAATTAACTTTGTACTTGTGGAGCCCCAGAATTTTCCAGATACTGCATTTATGAAAAGGTTGGACCTTTCATGATCTTTTGAAAAGGGTAACAGGCCAATTTACCACCATTTACCCCTCTGCTATGGGAACTGTGAAAACTGGGACACCAAAAACTTAAATATTCCTAAACATACCATATAAATACAAAGGCACCTAAATGGAACATTCCATTTTCCAATAAGCTTCTCAACAATTTATTATAATCTTCTAAACTGGTTGCAGAACTGTGAGAGTTTCAAGGCAGAAGTTGATCACCTCATTAAAGAAAAATGGGAATTTCATTAGAATTCCCCATTGAAAACAGGGATACCTTTAAAAGTAAATCAAACTTCCAATTTATATGAAGTTGCTCAGGGCCATGTTCAAGCAAGTTTGAGCATCTCCATGGATGAAGGTTGTAAAATCTCTCTGGTCACCTGCTCCAGTAGCTGACCTCTCTCATTGCCAAAATATTTTTCTTGCACACATCAGAAATTTCCTTTGCTGAAAATGGTGACTGAAGAGACTGAAATTTCTGAATGTCCTAGCTTCAAAAATCTGTCAAGGTACTCTGCTCTATTGCTGCTAAACCTGTCATGACAGTTGACAAAGGTTTTAATGCAAATAGAGAGAAAAGAGTCAGAGAACTGGTTTGAGGGCACACATGATAAGGCTTGAGAGCACACATTCCTCATTTCTCCCTGATGGGACCATACACACACAGTTGGGTAGCTACCAGCAAGAGAGATGTGAGTAGAATGAGGCTTTTCAATTGTTGACTGTTTGACTCCAGAGAGTTTGTGTTATCTATTAACCATAGCATTTTGTGAAGTCTGGCAGATTGTGGAGCCCAGCAGTGGACAGAGGTTCCAAGATGCCCTTCTAAATCCCAAAAGTTTTTAGCTTGGTAAAGTAATTCTTTGTGACACTGATTTCCCAGACTAGTGTACAGTCAATGATGCAGCATAGAGCAGTGAGAATTAGACCTTGGCTCCTGAAATCCAGGCATAAAAATCAAGTCCCAGGAAATCCAGGATATATGACTAGCAAACATGCAAACTAATGCACTTTCAAAATTTCAGAATTTAAGCGAGTAGGCAGTGGAGCTATATTATAGCCATAGCATAAATCAAAAGATCACTGGTAATATACAGTCTCAAAGTATTTAGTTTGTTACGTATGACTGTATTAGTGTGGGTTGTACAGATTTGGTGTATTTTAATTTTGACTAAATTGGCAAAAAAATATTAAATAGAAATAATGAGAAAGTTATTCCAACATTTGTCCCATAATATTGACATATAATGAACAAAAGTTTAATTTTCTTTGGAGAGCATTTCCCAGTGTGGAGGTTATCTTATACCACTGCACTGGTAACAGTGCTCTTAAAGTAGTCGAGGCTCATGAAAATTATGTATCTAATTCTATTTCTTGTTTCAGAATAGGAAATATTCCAGAACTTTCAGAATACTGAGAAAAATGTGCTACGTTATTCACAAACACTTCTTTCAAGCCACCAGCTCAATTTACGCCAATTTATATCATACTGACATTTAAAAATTGTGCAAGGCTCTCCCCAGTGACACTCCAGTCCCAGAAGGGAGAAAGGCTTGAAGTGTAAATATTTAAAGCTGAGCTGAGTTTATGCTTCACAGAAGTCCTACCAAGGCAGCCAGGCTCACCTGGATTTTCCATGAGTTAAGATAACTACTTGTAGAAAATCCAGACTGCCAGTCTTTTCTAGTCCCAAGGGTAATACTGTCATCTAGCTACAAATATGCTTCTCAGAAAAAAAAAACATTGAAGCAACAAATCTATTGAAGCTGAAGGAAAAATTCTGCATCGCATCTTCCTGCTAGCAAGCACCTGCTACTGGTCACCTCACAGGGCTCAGAGCAATTCTTCTGTGTCAAGTTCAGCTTCATAATTAAAGAAAGAAACATATTTCCATGATTATAAAACTCCGTCATTTAGTATGACAAACTAATATTCTTTTATGGCAACTGTATTTAATTTTTAATCATATAAAAAAGTGGTACTTTGTTTCAACAATAAGAAGGCTAGATCTGACAAGCTGTTATTCTAAAAATGAGTCACTCTCTTATTATTCTGGTTCTGAGGCCTGAGGACAAAAATATGCCATTCATTCACTATAGAGATCCCAATAGTCTTCCCAGAAGAATCAAACCAAATAAAATACTTATTTTCTTTGTCAAAATACTTTAGGAAAAAGTCTTCTAGTGGATTTATTATGACCTACTTTTTTTGCCCTGTGAGGCCATGAAGAGGGAGAGGAAGAATGAGTACACTGTTTAAGGCATTGACCGAGCAGTCTAGAGTGGGCTACAGCATCACTTGAATGCCTTGACTTTGCAGCAGTGTGCAGAAAACGGTGTGGATGAAAAATTTCCACCAGCAACACCCTTCTGGGTTCTGCTGTTGGACTCTGGACATACTGCATGTCTGGAAAAGGGCAAACCGAACTGAAATGATGACACCATGTATAAAGGTCTCTTAAGTCCTATCACAGCATAATGGCCTGAAAGGAAAAGACAGCCTTCATTTTATCCATGTAACAGCCTCCTTTTTATTTACCAGGTTTCCATTTTAACTATTTACTATCCACTCTTTGTTGCTGAGCAATTGTTCTCTGGGGCTAATGGGTGAGAAGGGTTTGTTTTCCCACGTGCCTCCATGATGTTGTTGATAATTAGAGCCCTTGGAACAGCTCTGGGCACTACAAAGAACATTCAAGCAAAGCTTTGCTTTCCTCGCTTTTCAGGCTCTGAGCAAAATCCAGTATAAGTAATGCCAGGAAACACAGGTATGACAAATGATATTTTGGAAAATATTTGTAATAATACTATAGAATACCACTTTGAGAGAAAAAGGTTGAAAGTCAGAAGAACTGTTGTTGCCCAGCTGCCTATTTGGGCGTCTCCAGCATCACAACTTCTCCATGAAAAATTATTTGAGAGCTATTGTAAGAAAATGAGAATATCTGCAGAATACCGGGCTGTAGAGCAAACAAAAAGTTTCAGAGGACTATTCATTTGCTTCACAGATAAAATGAGCAAGGAAGCAAATTATTTTTAATCAAAACCAGACTAAAATATCCTGTAACAAAAGGCAGGGAAAAAAGAAGTAATCTAAGTGCAGACAGAGAGATTCTACACTAAAAGACTGGTGTCTGGACTTTTACCAATCTCTACCTTTCTATCTTGGTTTTGGAGATAGAAAAGCATTCATTTGATTTGAAAAGCAATTTAAAAGGGCTTTATTTACCAATACAGCTTGCTAAAAACCTATGTCTCTGGGTGGTGACAAATTTGTCAAGTTCTAATAGCCCCATTTATCTAAAAGCAGACATTGAATTCAGAGTTGCAAGCCAGACCGTGCAGGCTTCATAATCTTTGCTTGCCAGTGATCTACCTTTTGTACTTAGGAGGCTGATCAAATTGGAGTGGTTGGCCTGCAAGACTGAAAGACTAATAGGACTCAAAAACACAGTCCAAATGTCTAGGCTTCATCAAGGGGGGCAGTATTTGTTCCTCACTTTTTCATTTTTAGTTTACTGAAAAGTTTCTTTAAATTCTGGATTAATAACTCAAATAAAATGACATTTTAATTGCTATTGAAAACTGCTCTATTTCACTGCAACATGTTCTGTAATTTTGGAAGAATAAAACAGCAAAATGTATAACCCAAATCTTTGTTTTCTCTACATCCACTGATGTAAAAGTGACAAATGCGGATCTCTTTTTTGTGATAATAATAATATTAATAATAAAATAATAAAATTACTTTTTGTAAATTCCCCTTTTTAGAATTCTTTAAAGTTACAGCATGCAATACTTTCTTCCACTCAAATTCTAAGCTGTATCTTATTTTTGGCTGTATAATAATGAGTGAGAAAACGTAAAAGATAGAAGTTTTGCTTTCCTTGAAAATACATAAACTTCACAACTAGCGTCATCTTTTTTAGTTATTCATGCTACAAACCCATGCTTAAACATTAATCTATGATTAATGAATAAAATATAAATAACATTGTATAATTCTGAGGAATTCCTCATTTCCATTGCTTTGCCAAAGGTATGTTCCTTGCACGAGTGGATGTTTAAAGAACAAGGAGTGTAAGTGTAGCCGGGTTCGTGTCTGGCCAGAGGCCCATTCAGCCTGGCAACCTGTCTTCTGCCATGGCCATTAGCCACTAACTCTAGCTGCAGTTCCTCGCTGGAAATTAGAGGACTAAGCTCCTTAGCAGGAGACGCAGAAAAGCAAAAAACTCACACAAGTCTACTCAGTAGATCCTGTTGGGTTCATCCTCTCCTCACAGTGCAGGACACAGAGTGACTCCTGAATCTACTTCAATCTAACACTTAATTCAGCAGGCTTCAGTGTTTGTGCCAATTTCTTACAGCCCCATGCAATTCATTACAGCAAAAAGGGTTTTCCTTATTTCTCCTTTTATTTCACTAATCCTACCTAGAGTTCTCTGTGTATTCTACTACAACATGGAGGAAAGACATTGAAGTTTCAGCTGTTAAACATCTTCTCTGTCTTTTAATACTGGGTGTGAGAGTTAAGAAGATAAATAAAAGTTATAGTGAGAAAATGAGATCTTGTAGTTCTCACACAAGAAAAAGCAAAAGTTTAAAGTAATCTTTTCATTAATACAATTCCAATACGACAACATCAGTGCGAACTTGAAAGAAGGATTCAGCCCTGTCATCTTCAGAATTTGCAACCACTCTGCAGCTAAAAGGAGGAAACTGCAGATATTCATGTCAGTATTCCTTAATCCTATGCAGATTGTGATGTTCAGTCTTGACAGATTTCTTAATTTTTAATTTTTAATTTCTTAATTTAAAACAAACCAAAAAACGCCCAAAAATATGTGGGTAACTTACCTCTCCTTATATAATGTCTTGCAATATCTTGTTTTCACTTAGAATGAAAATATGTTATCAATAACATGATTACACTGAAGGTGTTGGTTTGCCAGAGATGAGGTTAGCTAATACTTTTAGCAAGTATTTTATAACCGTGTTCTAACATTTTGCAGTTTATTTTGTCTTATGAAGAAATTAGCCATTAGGCAAAATAGTGAGTCATTCTTTTACTTTCTTAGAAGTGAAAACTGAGAACAAAAGATGGTAAATTGCTGATCACCATGGATACCTGCTCCTTTCATAATACAGGTATTTTTTTGACACTTTGCGAAAAAAGTGTGTATTATCTGACAAGAAACTGTTCTTTTAGGGGAAAAAACCTAAAATCTTTACATCTCCCTGAATCTCAAGAAACCAACAATAATTTATTTTTCACAACATGGTGAGTGGCAAAACTCCCAGATATGTGGGGTGGATGGGTAGAATTTCAAGATTTTTCAATAATTTTACATTTTTTAGATTAAAAATTCAAATTTATCAAAATTATCCTTACTATTCATTTGCAGGCGGTTACTAAAAATATACATTGTTGCGGTGTGATTTGCATAATCACGGCATAAACGAGGTGACTTCCTAGTAAAACCCTGTGATATTAACAGGGAGCCAGATTACATCCCAGTGATACCTCTCTGTTCCAGACAACACAGTGGCTCTGTATTTGAAACTGCTGTACCTAATGGAAGTGAGAAAGCAAATCTGAAACACAGATGTCAACAGAACCTTAGATTCTGTACAATCAATGTTTTTCTTTTTCTGGTATCTGAACAACTTAACTTGTGAGGTCTTTGCTCTTATGGGGAACAGGAATTTGAGGGTCTTAACCTAATAATCTGGAGTATCAAAATGCCGTTCCCTGAACTGAAGCAGATATCTTTCAGAAAGAATTGGACCTTTAGCAAATATTTTAATGTTACATTTTTACTGCTTCTTTGGTAGCCACTCTGTACATGGACAAGCTGACCCATCTTTAGATTGTTCTATACTTGTCAAAAGCTAACTTTAAAATTTGTGAATCAATTTTCAACTCATTGCTGGCATTATCCAGTTACCATGCTAACAGAGCTAAGTGTTGCTTCTTTTTGATAAACTCAATCTGAATGTTCTAGAAAGAGAAGCAGTTCATATGAAGAGTTCTAGATTTTCCTAGACTTCAATATTTTATGTTGAAAAAGATAACTTTATTTTAAAATAGATGGACATGAGAGATGGCAATTTTTTCAGCAGCAAAAATAAATCCAAAAGAAAAAAAGCAAACCCAACCATGTTCCATCCAACACTAAGCAGTTATGGACTACTTTGCTTCTTGCTAAAGAATAATTGTGGTTTTAGCACCTTACCGTTTCCTTTCCAGTATTTTCAGGACAAGAGGATTAGTTATTTCTAGTATAAACTATCCAACCAAAAAAGTAGAACCTGTTAATTATGAGCAAGCACCACTTAGTTTGGGCATGGTTAAGGCCATGAATCCTTCCTTATTTTATTCATAAAAGGGAAAAAAATAGATGTATGAAAGATAAGAGGGGGAACAACACACCGTAAAGTAAACTTTTAAATGTAGGTCTTGTGCTGCCTTGAGCCAAGGACAAGTTTTGCACACACTGACTTAGCTAATTCCAGGACTTTTGCTGTTTCCCATACCGGAAGTACAAATCCCAGCATGGATAACTGTGGCATTCAGACAGATTTACACAGGCCACCTTATCTGCTTTACCAGCTACATACAGCCTTTTACATCACAGTGCATTCCAAGACAGGTAAACATCTGTGCAAGGTGAATGAGACATAAATGGTGTAAAGTCTGAAATCCCCCTGAGTGACCAAGTGTCACTCTGACATTCTGTATCTAAAAGTAACCCTCTTCAAAATTCACTGAAACCCTTAAAGTATCCATGATTGTTTATTTCCCTCTGTGGAAGACAAACATCAAGGAGTGTATATAAAAGTATTGATTAATAAATCAGAGTCAAGGACAATGAAAAACACATAGAAAATCAAATTTCAGAATATTAAAAAGGGATTGGTCACATGGAAGCAAATGTCACTATCAATCACTTGACATGAGGGACATTGCATCTGACTGTGCTCATCCTGGATCAATAGTGTACTGGGAGGCAATTGTAGAAACACTCCATCAGTCCACATGCAAGATGGTAAGCATGGACAATGACAGAGTGCCCACAGTCACTGAGGAGGGCACAAGAGGTGAAAAAAAACTGGTTAAAGAATAGATGCCACTGATTTTCTTTTGTTTCAATCCAAATATGGTGCACTGAGATTCAGTGGGCATATGTAGCTCGATGAAGTTTACTAGAGATTTTTACAGGTGTATAGAATGTCTGTCCACATAATAAAATTCTTGAGCTTTGTATGTTAAGGCTTTGTTTTCTTTTGAATGATGCAAAAAGTAATGTTTTGAAAGTTTTTTATTTTTTTGGGGTTTCATCTACGAAGCAAATTCATAAACAAGGTATTTTTAAAATAGTTTCTCCTTTGAAGATGTCAGGTTTTTTGTTAGATATGGTTAAGAAATGAAAATCAATACCTTCATAAGTATTCATAGTAAGAAATGTCTAATTAATTAACAAAAAGGTTAGCTTCAGAAAAGATGCAGTTTTGCTAATGAAGCTATGGGTGTATAATGTCTTCTGTTACAATTTCACCAACAGGAGTCAGCATGATACAGTGCATGATAGTTTCCTGATGTAGACATGTTTGCATACTTCTGCATACTTCTTCCGGACTCTCATATTCCCTGAAAGCTCATTGATTTTCAAGTCCAAATTGGATGTGCTCACCACCTAGCATACTTAAGGTTGTTGTTATTATTATTGTTATTAACCTTAGGACCTGGCATTGTTCAAAAGAAACAAGAAGTGCATCCTGGGAGCTTTTCAGCACTGCAGTCCATTCCCCTGTCCCCATGTAAGAAATGGTACTGATGAAAGTGGAGGCTCACAGCAGGTATTTCATTCCTACTTGCCTCACTTTTTTCCCCTAAGCACTAAAATACAAAATTTTAAATTGCAAAATGCAGCAACTGGCAGATAAAAAAACAAGAAGGAAAATTGACTGTTATCTGGAATTAGTGTGATATCTGAAACTGACAGTCAAGGTACAAACATACACAGTTTAATATTTCTACCTGTAAAACACTCTAAGACAGAGAAATCACAGCTTTAACAGTCCCATTTCAAAAGATATCTTATTGTATTATAAGCAAAAATCAATATAGTTGTGTGGATTTATTTCTCAGGCACTGTCTTGCTGCATTTCATAGCATTATTTAAACCAAATCATAAGAAAAGAGAATGTCTATGTTTAACCACCAGTCAATAATCCCACAAGTATTAAAGGCTACATCCTTATTGCCCTTGCCTGAGGATTGTGTAAGTCTATTCTAGTATTTATTCCTAAAGATTGGCAAGCCTAAGGATGGGTTCTTGAGAAAGGTAAGAATAGATTAAGAGTAAGCTTTTTAAACAGCTTTTAGCTACTGCAATCTATTAGGAATAAGCTTCAAAAGGCATATTAGTAATCAGTTTATGTGGAGACATATTGTCCAGTGCACATTAAAATTTTTCAGCTGTTTAAGGCTTTATTATTATCAGCTATATTTTTATTTATTATTATTTTCTATGATTTATTATCAAGAACTCCTCTGCAAGAGTCTATGTTGGCCTCGAAGTCACTACCAGCCTATGTTGGAAACTCTGGTTTGGTTGACAGATTAAATGAATCATGAATTTTCCAATTTTCCCAGCTGCTGAAGCTCAGGGAAAATATTTTTACCTGCTCATCTGTGCCTCATTGAAGTCCTGGACATTAGTAATTTCTTTTCATTAAACTAAATTAAAGTATGATTTTTGTCTCACGCCCTTCACACACTCACAAATGAGCTAAAATTTAAGATGCAATGGAAACACTCAGGCAACAAAAATGATTATGCATTGGTATTCTCAGCCTGCAGCTGGCAAATGTGAACATATGAAAGGTGTAGTGGTACTAATGGAACAGATGTCTTTTCATATTGAATCTGCCAAAAAGTAAAAAAAAAAAAATGCTGCAATTTTTCATCTGTTTCTGTGTGATACATTTGATGCCCCAGTGGACATTTTAAGTAGCATTACTTTTTGGAGATTCCTTGAGAACTGGCACCCGACCATGGAAAAAAGACATGATCTTGGAATAAAGAAAACTCTTGGCATTTACCACCTTAGCTTAATTTTCCCCTTCTAAGACTTAATTTATTCTAAAAATAAATCCCCAGCTCCAGCCAAAGCGAACACATTCCCCATTTTCCCTCATTGCCTCAACCCAAGTCCCCTGCTGTCTTCTTTCACTTCCTTGAGTTCACAGGATGCCATTTGATGAGTAGCTCTGTGGGAGAGGCACTTGGTTATCAGCACCTGTGCAAAGCCACGAGTCTTGCCTGTACCCCTGAATTGTGTAGAGCACACCCTGCAGCATCAGAGCACTGACACTCACTGTGCTGGGCACCAGCCAGGCCAACATAGCAACTCTTCTGGGCAGGCTGTTGTTTCCAAAGCTACAGAGCAACAAAGGGCTTCTTCATGAATTTTCATATCAAGCTCCATCAGAACTGAAAGCTGAGCATGCCTGTGAAGCTCTGGCTCATTGGAAATGTGGCTGAAAAGTGGCAGAAATAAGTAATGATTTTTTAAATATTTATGAAGGGATACTATGTCCTTTCACCTGTGCTGAGAAAAATCTCAGAAGTCTGCACAGTTGGGTTATGCTCCTGGTGAAGTTCCAAAGACTGTAAGTATGTCTTACTGGCTAGAATTAGCATCCAGAGAAAATGAGAAGTTTCTTATGGCAATGTTGTGGGAGTGGAGTAGGGAATATCCTCCTCAGGATCACCTTGAGGGGGCTGAAGCAAAGGTTTAGAAATTATGTAAAAACTTGAGACTTGGAAACAGAAGAACACACGAAAATATATGAAAAAAAACTTGACACTGATAAAGTGAGAATCAGAAAGGAAGATAAGCAGATTTCCAGGACTAACAGAGTGAAGGGAGCATTTCCAGGGAGCCTCAGATTCACAGGGAAACTTAGCTTACTGCTCCCACTGACTTTTGATCTATGTTTCATACAGCAGGTTAAGAAGGTGAGACCAAGAACAGCCATGGACATGTTGGAGAGAAGGACCTGGAGCAAATACTGCTGCCTGCCCTGTCATGTTCCTCCCAGACCTACATCCCCACCTCCCACTCTGAGACATTCTGGCAGCTCTTCTGCTCTCAACTTGGTTCACTTGCAACAAAAAAAGAAGCATGAACAGATGCTTTTGGCATGAGAAAGCTAGAAAGCTTCCAGACCACCTCTTCCACAATCCAAACTTCTTCCCACACCGTGACCAGCCTGGCTCTTCAAAGTTCAAGCTGCTCTCATTAGCTACTCCTTATACAATTTTCAAGCTGTTTTTAAGCTGTTCTCACAAGCATTCTCAAGTAACCACAAAAAAACTGCTGCTATTGCATTGACTAAACAGTGCACCATTGATGACCTCTAGAGTAATATAACTATTAGGCTGTTCATTATAGAAAAAGGAAAGAAAAGCTAATGTTACCTATTTTAAAATGCTTGAATATGACATGGACATATTCCAGGCAGACAAGAACCCCACTTCCTGTGACCGCAATAAATGACAGATCAGTATTTGCAAGGAAATGTAAAGAGCTCTGGTGGCAAAGAGACCAGACTGTCAGATTTCTCACTTGGGTTCTTTGCTGACAGGCATTGACTCCAGGCCTATGGCTCCACACGCATGCACACATGTAAGCTAAACAGCACCCAGGAAAACAGTAATCTCACCAAAATTTATTTTTCCTTTTAGAACACATAATTGTTCCAGCAATAACTTTATTCTTTCAATCCGAAGTTTCCCTGATGTGATGCATTATGAATTTTCCCTGATGTGTCATGCACTTGGGCCAGCCACTTTTCTAAAGCAATTCCCTGGCACAGCTCAGGGGTGACCAAGGACCATTCTTAAGGGGCAGCACTCCTCAAGCTATCTTAATTTGGAAATAGGATGCAGCACTAAAGATGCTCACTCTTCATTCCTACTGGCATCAGCATCTGAAAAAGTAATAAATAACTCCAGATAATAGTTAATTTTCCTCAAGCAGACACAAGAATTACACACTGCATATCCGAAATTAGTTTTCTTTGCATGCCAATCGCTGCATTTTGCAAGTTAAATTTTTTTATTTTAGCGCTTAGGAAGAAAAAAGTGAGTATTCAATACCTGAGTATTCAATATGAGGCAGAAATAACTGGATGCTGGATTCTAGTGAAAGCCAGAATAGTTAATGATGCACTCATTTTTCACAGTGTTGACCATAAATCTGTCTTTTTTTGCTTTTTTATACTGACTGGCAACATTATGTATCCTAAAGACAAATTTAAATCAATTCTTTTCTTGCTAGCACTGAGATATTCTTTCAAGGAGAATTCCTGGCCACCTGGTACTATCCAGATTGAGTTGAGGATGTCATGAATTTCTCATTTTTTTACTAAGAAAGAAAGAAAAAAACAAACTATTTTGGGAAACTCCATCTGTGTTAGTGCTACCATGATTATAGATGGAGGTGCTTCAACTGTCTCATTCCTCATCCTATGAAAAGAGTTATCAGCAGAAAGGGCAACATCCAGGTTGAACATACTCCTGTTTCTCTACCAAGAGGTTGACTGGAGCACTGAGGCAGATCCTCCTGTTCAAGCTGTCTGTGAGAAATGCTGATGGTACAAATCTACTCCTCTGGTTCTCTATATTATCTTAGCTTTCGCAATTAACTCCAAGCCTCTCTACTCTACCTTGAAAATTACTGGGTTTTATTTGAACATTAAAACAAATGACACAAGAAGAAACACAACTTAAAATTAATCATATAATTACAGAATGGTTTATATTGGAAGGGACCTTAAAGATCATCTAGTTCCAGGACCTTTTTCATGGGCAAGGACACCTTCCATGGTGCTCATATGATAGGACAGGTTATGTCTCAGGACAGAGGGGATAGAAGTATTTCTAGGCTAGGGCAGTCCAGCTGGCAATTTAGGTATATTAGCCCATCAGCAAGCATTTTGCTCTGTGTTCACACATAGTGGGAGCAACAACAGGTTGGAGTAATGTATCCCATATAGACCAGTTTACCTAAAACCATTGTCATGCACACGGCTGTGCTGATCTAGCCTCCAGCAGCTGAGAATGCCAGTGTTCCTGTGAATATACAGCAAACTGGAGAACAGTCTATGTCTAGGCTTGGCAGAGACCTGGAACTGGTCAAAGAGGTGAAAACTAATGTGAGCCTAGCTACAAAGTGGCCTCAGGCTACAAATATATGAGTCACTTACCATAGCAATCAAACTTATGACTACCTGGCTGAAGCCACAGACAGACAACAGAAGCAATTATAGTCAAGTAGCAATGAAAAATTTTCAGTCAAGGGCACTCATCACAAAATATGTAATAGTATTCCAAAACTTCAGAGTCTTGGAAACACAGGTAAACAACAGCATGTGCACAAGCAAAGCATGAAACAAGTATTGTGCTTGCCATTTGTGTGGCACAAAGTTTAAAGGTAACATGAAGAGTTTAGAAGAAATTATTTCAGTTTTCTGAGTGAAGTGCCAGTAAGTCCTTGTATTTCAGCTCACATACAGAAATCATTCGTTAGCCAGCATCTAAGCCGTAAGCTAGGGGGAAAATGGGGACTGTACTATGTATAATTACCCCTATATATGTTTAAAAGTAGCAGGGTTTCCCTGCTTATTTTCCTATTTTACATTTGTGGAAGATGTAGATGCTGCTTCTTCATTCATTTAGCTCTTTAAATGATTTCTTAATAAGTGTCTTGTACAACATCTACCTTCTGTTTTCCCCATCCCACAGAAATCAGACTGTATGTGATAACTTATTTTCTTAGATCTCTTTTCTTCCTGTTTTTTCCAGTCCTCTCTGCCTATGAGCTGGGAGGTTTTCTGTTTGTTTGTTTGTTTGTTTGTTTGTTTGTTTTAGGGGGGGTTTAGTTGTTTTTTTTTTTTATTTTACTTTGGAGGGTGTTTCACAAAAGAAATCTCTGAATTGCTTTTAACCATCTCTGAGGTTGGTTTTCTTGATAAAAGGCTACAAGAGCTTTTTGTCTTCTGTCCCTACATTGTATTGCCAGAGCACTGCCTTAGAAGTACACAAGCTTGTTCTTCATGCTTTGTGATTATTTGAATAGCATGGGCTTTCTGACAGTGTTCCTCATTTTAGGGAAGATTTTAGTGGCCTGAATGTGGTGATAAACACATCATGGCTAAGGGAGATGAAAGCTAAGCAGCCCCAAGACCAGAGTTGGCTTTGCCCCAGCACAGATGACTGTTTGCCTTTGAAATGGGAACAAAACAACTCACAAAGTGCCAGATGTTGGTGTTTCACAGACTAAAAAAAGCTTGGAAAGATTTTATTTGAGCACTGAACTAAAGGGAAAGCAGTTGGAGAGCAGTGGGGTGGAAAAGGTATGAAGGAAAACCTGAATCTCAGACTGATAAATTTGGCCTGATAAATATGGTAAAGAAAAAGACATAACACCATGTAGTTTCATCATAATATACAGTAATCAGTATTTGCTACTCTGCCCAGCTCCCTGATTCTTATTTCAACAAGATTTTCAACAGCAGGAAGGTTTTCTTCTGCAGGCCCAAGCACTCCCACTGACCTTTTTTCCCATTTAAATCTCCTTGTTATATGTATATTTAAAAGATATTACTAATTATTTGCACTATTTCAAACAAAATTGTTCTCCTGCAAAATTACTAATTCAGATATGAAATACTAGTGTCTTCCTACTCCTATGTTTAATGCCAGTCAATGGTTAATAACAAAGGCTCACCAACAGCTCTGCTTAGTGTATAGTTGGACACCACAGCTGCCAAAGGCCTAATTTAGGTGTTTTGCATATAAAGATGATGTAGCTCGGTGGTGGGAACTTGTGGGAAACTTTACTCCCTTGAAAACCAAAATATAAAGCCAGAGCCATGGCTGCAGAAGTGACAGGGACAAAAGGGAGAAGCTTGCAGGCCTCCCAGTCTGGCTTTCCTGTTTCAGGCAGTGTCACCACACTGTGAACCTTGAGGTAACACATCACTTCTTAAGACTGCATGAGCATTGATGCAATATTCCCTGTAGAAAGAGGAACACACTATTTAGACACTTATGGATAGTTTCTAGACAGTTTGAATGAATGAAGGGCTTTCCTCAGAGACAGCTGTGTGCTTGTCCCCCAGGAAATGGAGATTTAAATGCCCTGCTTGGAACAGCAAAACCAGAGAGAGGGTGTAAGCTGGCATCTACTGGACTGCTTGGAGAATCATCAAGAAAACAGACATTAAGTGCAGCAAGTACAGAAACATGGGGCTTACACAGGTGATAAACCTAATAACAGAACTGTTTCCAAAATACATGGACAAGCTCAATAATAGCAGCCAAATCAGTTCTTCACTCCATAACATGTCATGGTTTAGGAATAGTATTTCCCAGTTTACTACTCCCACTAAAAAGAAAGCCACTAGCCACTCCCCTCCCCTCTCTGGCCCAATATTTACATTTGACAAACTCGTATTTTTTGATATATCACAATTTTTATCCTTTCTAGCAAGCTTTACATGTTTCTGTGGATTTTTTTTCCATTATAGGCCAAACAACTTTGTTTCTTATTTGAGAAAATCTGTTATGTTTGTATAAATAAAACTAAATTCAAAATATTATGAAGGTTACATTGAATGTACTCTTCAATCCCTCGGGTGTTCTCAAACCTGAGGTTGCTCCCACATTTTTTTTACTCCTTTCAGTGACTTATTAACTTACAACAATCTCTGTAGTAGTAACACCCATGTACAGAAGGATATCCCATCTTCTATATTTGGTCATCATTCCAAAGTTAATAGCTGGAGATTTTTTTACCTTTTACCCTACTTTACAGATTGCTTTTAAAAAGATTAATCCAAACCACACCACGCTGGTTTTGTCAATGCAATGTACTGACTTTGTTGGTCCTTGTGCCTTATTATACACTCAGTTAATATAGACATGCTTGGAATAAAAGCCAACATAAAAATCTGGAAGATGCATGTGAAACTCTAGACTGAAGTCACCAGCTATGAATAATATCAGACAAATCAAAGGACACAATATGGAAATTTAAACAGCATATTGAGAAAGAATGTATGGTATATTTTCAGTTTTTGAGCTGCACTTCAGCAATTGCTAAAGACTCTTTAACAAATTTATTGCCTTTTTGGTGTAATTTTACCAGATTGCTTCTGCATTTCAGTCACAAAATTCCTTTTAGGAGAATTACAGAGTTTAAGTGACAGTTACATACTAATTCAGTCCTATAACCTGAGAGCTTTAACAGTGAATTAAGAAAACCAGCAGAAGATGAGAAACAGTTTTAGTGTGTGAGCTGGCATGCAACAAGAAGTCTGGCAGAAGGAAGAAGCAAAATAATTTGACTGTGTTTCCATCAGGTAGGAGGAGGAGCGAAGCATCATGATAGACTAGGTCTATAAGAACAAACCTTATCGTGCCCAACAATGTTCTTTAACTGTCAGAATCCTTGCCCAAGAAGCCTTCATTTTGTGCTGAAAACAGTAAGAATTAGGATTGGCTGTGATGTCTCACTGTAGCAAAGCTAAAAATTTGAACCCATTTTTTGGAGCTTGCACAGATGATCTTAAATATCTTACAGTTTTGTTGGGGTTTTGTTAAAAATCTATCCAGGAGAAAAAGAATTCCATAAGTTAGCCACTTCAAAAGGGAAGATAAAAGCAGACATTTCTTTCAGCATTTGTAGGCTGAAGAGTAGTTGAGTCTTTCAGAAGTTTTGACCAAGTTTGGACAGCTGCATTTTGTATTGCAGTTACTTCTGTTCTGTTAATTTTTGGTGCTGCAAGTGGATTCCTTTTTCCTTACAATTTAAAAGTCCTTCCAATTCTAATGTTAGCATAGCAAAGACAATGAAGAACTTATGGAACTAATTCCCAATACAGCAAGCACAAAATCTAGTACAAGCCCATAAAAAAGTTTGTAAGAACCTATTGAAATTAATGAATGTGAAAGAATTGCTAATTTCATCAGGCTGATGAGGCAGGACATTCTCTTTCACAAGTAGAAAACAAAGACCAAGAAATATGAGGAATACATTGAAGTTCAGGGAACTTTTGATCACCAAAGAAACCCAAACCCCAAAGGCAACGAAAACATGCACAGAGGGTTTGCAGTTATTTTTTTTTTAATTATTATTATTCAGCTCCTGCTTTTGCTTCTCTTCAATTACCTTTGTTACACGTTTCTCATACTGTACTAATTAACTTCACATGTATGTATATATATGTGTGTGTGTTTCTATAGGTGTGTGTATATATATATACACCCTTGGGTTGAGAACAAGCTGTTTAGTTTTCTTTTGTTTTACAAAAGCTAACTCATACCAATCATCTTTTTAAAAAGCTTAGAACTGATTTCTAAGGCCTGCATGGTTCAGCTCCTCACCACCTGTGTGCCCTTCCAGCATGCTGAGGTCTAACACTTATTCACACTGCTGCAGTGCCAGAACTCAGCTGCTCCCACAGGCTGCAGCTGTGGGGAACATAGTGCAGAGAGATTATTTCACTCTGTGGAACACAAGCTCATCTCACTGGGTTGATATTAAATTGGAGCCAGTAAGATGTGATAGACACAGGTTGATTCCTTGCTGAGTAATGTAGTGCAAAATAGACCACACACGTATCCTCCCATAATAGCTTCCCAATGCTCCAGTCCTACCATACAGGACTCTTTATTTCTCCAAATACTGAGTTCTCAGAAGCCTGCCAACCCTGGCTAAATCAAAACAATCACAAAGACAGGACATGTAATAAATACCAAAAAACCTAATAGAAGACACAGCCAAAAAATAAAACCAACCGTGGATCGAATGTCAATAACTGCTCCTCTGATCTCAAACAGATGAGGCAAAAGGAAAGACAGTTAGAACTGTGTTTGCCAGCTCTAGAGAAAAGAAATTGCAGTGTTCATACATGGAGGAGACCATCACAGGGGACAGAAAATATTCTGTTCTCAGCTTCCATTTGGGGCAGGAAAATAACCAAAGGGTTTACAATCATAACAAAAGGTCAGGGTTTGAAGAATAGCTTTCATAGAGCAAATAATCCAGAGGGGCTGTGGTTCTGCCATAACTGGATATTTTTTGAAGGAACTCAAATGCAAGATTGAAAAGATTAAAAGAATTTGTTATTATTGGTATAGAGAAGTCTGATCTTGGTGTCACTTGGCAAGTTTATGCCCTTCCACCTAATAAATAGATCTATTAATCCAACATCTTTGCTCCCTCAAGGGCAGGAGTCACAGAAGGAGCCTCTCACTTGAATATTTTTTAACTCCTCCACATCTGCACATTGGCAAATAAGTCAGTGCCAAAGGTAGAAAATTGCAGAAACTGCATCCTAGCTCCACTGCTGAGCTATTTTCTCTACTGACTGATGAGGCACTCCTGCAAAGAGAATTATGTGGCACTTTTATACCACTTGAGATGTTGCAAGTTCTTCAAAACTGAATCAGTTCCCCACTAAAATGGATCTCTCTCACATGGATTTAACCCACAGTAGGAAAGGATATATTCTAAAATTCAGATATGGATCAACTGAATAGAGGAAGTACAAGATTTGTAGGCTCATTATGACAAAATCTCAGCTTTTAGTGGTAATCCATGAAGTCATTTTCTCCTTTGTTGCTCATCTAGGTCACCAGATAATGACACTGAAATATAGCAAAGAACCAATCATTATTTAAACTGCTAAAAAAAAAATGGCATATGACTTCTTGGACAGCATACACTGCTTCAAGTATTCAGAAGGAAACGCAGTCTGAGATATTCTGTATGCACAGATAATGACTACAAACCACCATCTTCTCATACACATGAGCATGCCTAATGGCCCTCTGGTACAACTCTTTTTCAGCAGGCACAGTTCCACCAGAGGTAACAGAGTCATGCTTCATTGGCAAAGTGCTTGATTTGGCTTACAGTTTTTAATGGCTCCTAGAGAAGCTGCTGTGGTTGTCAGTGTAAACTTTCAAATCCTGACAGTCTCGCCTTGTGGAAGTTATCAAGTTTTTCCAATGCTTCTCATTTCTATTTACTTTCAGCTGAAAGGAAGATGGTCTGTGTACCTGCTGAGATATTGAGATACATTCTGTGGCTTGGACATATCTACACAAGAACAGAATTTCTAAGTTTATAGCAGTCAGCCACAAACTTATAAAGCCCTTTGACTGCCTTTGTGGGAAACTGATGGTATAAAATGGGAAAATAATTACTTTGAGGGTGGTGTGTGAGACCTGATATCTTTTGATGCCTTCAAACATTACACAGCAGTGAACAACTGATAGTAGAGGCAAGTTGTTTATAGGTGTGCTGTACAGACTGCTACAATTCCCTGAGTAATGACAGCAGTTCAAAAAAGCATCAGAGATTTATTAGGCCCCAAATCTATTTCTTCAGCCACCAGGAGAGAGGGAAAATGCAGCTTCCTCTAAGTCAGATTTCTATTAGAATTGCATTTTTAACCCTGCATAGTAAAAAATCCCCCAGACATTCACTCCACAGAATAAAGTTATCGCTAACTTTAGGGGATCTTTTTCTGGGGAGAAGAAGGTTCCAAGTTCAGCCCATGATAAACTGAAAGGAAGGGGGTGGGTATAAATACCATGCCACAAGATTTATGATAAAATTTTGCACATATTTAGCTGAGGTTGCCTCCAGCCTTTGCATATAAGCAAGAAAATGCCTATAAAGAGCCAATATAGAGGAATTCCCCAAGTCTCTTCTAGGAACTCAGCATGATGGGGCATCTCTACCATACTACTGCATGCAGCATGAGGAATAAGCACATTGGGTTTCCAAAGCTACATTCACTTTAAGACAACTGTGCCTAAATCTTTAGGCCACAAAACCTGACTCAAATGTTAGCTTCTAATAAACTCCATAGCAAAGGTGATGTTTTCATTCCTCTGTTTGTGAAACTATAAGCCAAAAAGGGAAGCAAAACTCTCCATGAATGGCCTGCAGCATAGTATTTATGTCATTCTCATGGGAGCACACAGGTGTGTGAACACCTTTTCTTCTCAAAACTTTCTGTAAAGGAAGTCAGAAATCACAGAGTAGAGAGTGTATTCTGTATGGTGAAGTATCATTTGCTATATAATGTACCTAGTAGTATGAAATAAAATAAGTGAGAGCACTATGAAAAATCATAGCCACAATGAAGCAAAGGTACTTTGCTTGTCCTTTTTCACGTATTTACTTAAAAAATTATTTGCTTGGATTTTAAGATTTATGATGTCCTGCTGATCTAGTTAATTATGCACCAGAATACGGGAGAATCACAGCCATGCTGTGTTTATTTCTCTCCAGGGTATTAGCTTACAGATAATAAACAGCTATGCCAATTTGCCAAAAGATGCATGTACTACATTATTAGTAATTATTGATAATGTTTATGGTCAGTACTGCTTGTAGCACCAAAAAAAACCCAAAAACCCTAAAACAGAAACAAGAACAAAAAAATTTTGTCAAACATACTACAAGCCCATAGAATTCTCTCATTGAAAAGCCAACAAAAATGAAACTGAAGTTAGATAGATTTTATACCATGTACTTTTTGAAACAAAACATAAAACACAAATTCAGGAACTCTGAATTACCCTCTAAAAAAAGATTGCCTTCCCAGGGTTACACTCCAGTTTATCACTAACACAGCATGGAGGAGTCAAAGTGTCAGACAGAGGCATAAGGACTCCTGTGCATCCATCCTGCCTCTGTTTGATGCCCACACCCCATGAAAAATGCCTTTTCGTGGCAAGATTGCAGAATCACAGATTAGTTTGAGTCAGAAGGGAATTTTAAAGGCCATCTAATCCAACCCCCCGCAATAAGCAGGGGCATCTTCAACTCGATCATGTTGCTGAGAACCTGATGTACAGCATCACACTGCCCACGCCCTACACCGGGACAGTCCTGGGGCTAGGCAGGTGCCGAATTCTGAGCTCTCAGACCCAGCACGACCAGCAGCTGCCACCTACAGCTGGGATTTTTGTCCCCGCTGCTGCACCGCCAGACCTCGGGAAGAGATGTGACTTCAGGTAATCGCACAAATCTCTTTCCCAGTGCTCCAGCTTCCGACTTCTAAACCATCCTCTCTGCTGTTCGCCCTACCTGTCTCTCGCTGCCCAGATCGACACAGGCGCGGCTGTAGCTCTCAGGACCGAGCAAAGGAGCGGCACCGGCACATCCCTCCGGCACGGACCCAGCACCGCATCCCCCGCTCCGGCAGCGCAGCCGGGCTGGAACAGGTCAGTGCATCCTTGCTCCCCTTCCAGAGAGCTCTGTCCAGTCGGGAAGGGGGGTGCGTTTGGCCTTTTGGGGAGCATACCGAGGGCACCGGCTCCTCCCGAGGGCAGGACCCCTGCTGCCAGAGCACCCCCGACCCGGAGGCGCCGCAGAGTGTAGGCGTGGAAGGCGAGCGGGTCGGACCTCTGGGCTCCCAGGCGAGCGCTGTCACCCTGGGATGGTTGGTCACTTCGGGGCAGCCCGAGGCTCAGCGCTGACACTGCACGGCACTCACCTGTGTCGGAGGAGGGAAGGGGAAGCCTCTGGGACACTTCGCTACTGGCTGAGCCCTTGGTGATCCTCCTTTGCTCCCATCAGGGTGGCAGTGGGCAGCTTATGCGCGATTTTGGCAGTTGGATGTGCCAGAAGAGACAGCCTGGAGAAGAGCAGAGGTCTCACCCATTTTCCCCCACTTCCAGGTCATCCTCACCACCACTGAGCCTAGCCATCCTCTCCAGCAGTCATGGAGAATTCCTCCCTCCCTGAAATCAATTCTTCATGTGCAGACTGCACTGGGAGAGAACACAGTGGTCTGAATATGTCCACTCCTCCACTTAGCCCCAAGTACTACATCACAGTGCCTGTCATCTACTCAGTCATCTGTGCCGTGGGACTGACAGGCAACACTGCTGTCATCTACGTGATCCTCAAAGCGCCCAAGATGAAAACAGTAACCAACATCTTCATCCTCAACCTGGCCATTGCTGACGAGCTCTTTACCTTGGTGCTGCCCATCAACATTGCTGACTACCTGCTCCTGCAGTGGCCCTTCGGAGAGCTCATGTGCAAGCTCATCATCTCCATAGACCAATACAACACCTTCTCCAGCATCTACTTCCTCACTGTCATGAGCATTGACCGCTACCTCGTCGTGGTGGCCACCACCAAGTCCAGGAAGATGTCCTACCGCACCTACAGAGCAGCCAAGATTGTGAGCCTCTGTGTCTGGTCCTTTGTCACTGTCATCATCCTGCCCTTCACCGTCTTTGCTAAGATACACAAGGAGCAGGGGCGCTCCCAGTGCGTCTTCGTGTTCCCCCAGCCTGAGAGTGTGTGGTGGAAAGGCAGTCGGATCTACACCTTTATTTTAGGCTTTGTCATCCCAGTGTCCACTATCTGCACCCTCTACACTACCATGCTGTGCAGACTGAGACACGTGCAGCTCCACTGCAATGCAAAAGCCCTGGGCAAAGCCAAAAAAAAGGTGACAGTGATGGTTGTGGTTATCCTGGCTGTGTGCCTGTTCTGCTGGACACCCTTTCACCTTAGCACGGTGGTGGCCCTCATCACCGACATCCCACAAACTCCCCTCGTCATTGGGATTTCCTACTTCATCACCAGCCTAAGTTATGCCAACAGCTGCTTCAACCCTTTCCTGTATGCCTTTCTGGATGACAGCTTCCGGAGGAGCTTTCGCAAACTGCTAGATTGCAGAGCCACCTCATAAAGCCAATCCAACCCTCTGTCCTGTCCTGTGTCCCTCTCAGAGTCACCTGCTTTTCCTGGGTGTTTCCAGTCCAGAGAGTGCTTTCTCTCCAGTCTCCTTGTGACGGCACACAGGGCTTCGGGTTGTGTCTCTACCCAAGACACAAACTGGGACCAGGAGGATATTTCTCAACTGTCCTGAGCTCATTTCCTTAGCATTGCTTTCCTTGCTCTGTGTTTTCTTTTGTTGTTGTTGCTTTGTTTGTTTGTTGTTGTTTTTATTAATTCCTTCTCTCTAGTGTTCTTTCTGACCTAGGTTTGTAGTTCACAGAGCTGCCACAGGTCCCTTTTCCCTTTTTAAAGGTATTGCCCTTTGAACTCAAGCCACACTACTGTCTTAATTACTGGTGATTTGTAAAGCTCAATAAAAATGTGTTACTGAGAGTCTTGCTTAATGATTCCTAAGCCTCTTTCCTACCTCTAGGACCTGCTTACCCAAAGTCTTGCAAACCTAACAATATTGAAAAAGGCACAACTCCAAAGGATAAGGAATAAAACAAGGTACTCAGCTCATTTCATTTTACAGGGGACTAAGATAAGGTAATCAAAATCCATGATAACAGGTAAGAGATATTAGTCTGAATTCAAGGAAAAAAGAGCAAGTCCTCCCTAGTGAATAAAATACACAGATGTGGGTTTGGAGCCACTTGCTGCAGAAAACAGCTTAACAGTGTGCTTGGTCATTGAAGTTTGCAAAAAGTGCAGCTTTTGTTTATATCAGAAGTGGTGATTACTTTATTATTTGTCATGTGTTTATGGTCTGTTGCACATACAGATATTTAATTTTTTGTCCTAGAAAACAGAATCAGAAGGTATCTTCTGAACCAGTTATCTTTTAAGGATTTGAAAAGATCTTTCTGAAACATGGGGAAAATTTTGACTTCTTCCCTTAGAAATCACAAATAACATGCAGTGGTTAGGCTACTTTTAAACTATCTTTCACATACTTGTATTCCACTTTTTGGTAAGATTTATTAATATTTCTCTTAAGAAGGACAAGTGAAATACAAATAAAAAAAATACCCAAAATATGGGTTAATTTTACCTGAAGGAGAAGAGGGTGAATGAAAGTTTCACTAGAATTCATGTGTCCAAAGACTGTATGAGATTTTTTCCTCCTGTATGAGATTTTTTGCTCCTGTGTCATGTCCTCTTTTAGCCCTCTAAGAAAAACTACAAAAATGTTGAAGACTGAGAAAATATTTGAACGACTTAACATTTCTCATCTTAGTGGTCTTCAGTGCTCTTCCCTGCAGCAGATGCTAAATCAGTGTAACACAATTTTTGATAGATATTTTCACCTCCTCTCAATACAGAGAGATAAGGAAATATGGTTAAGGAATTGCATTTCCACTTACACAGGATGGGACTATGAGTTTCAGGAGGTCCATAAGGATATGTATGGCACATGCTCAAGTTTGCAGGTTGCTCCTGAGAGACCTTGCACCAGGTCCTTTCCCACTGCTGCAGTTTAAAGTGCTACCATAGGCATATGGGATGTTTTGCTAAACCCTTCCAAAGAAACTCCAAATAAAAATTTACTTTCAGATTTTAGCAATTATGCATGCCTGATATTTATAATAACATATAACTGGGTTAATAATTAAATAATTTCTCTTTAAAAAACATGAATATTCTCTGAGATTATCAGTGCTAAGTTCAATACCCTGTCTAGCTGTTATGGAATAGGAATTCCTCCTTTGGGGAATGACAGTGTTGTTCTGTTTCATTGGAGGCTGGATGATTTGACTTCCATCAGACACAGAAGATGGCCTTTGAAAGACCAAGCCCAAAAGGGATGGAGTACCCATTTCCAGAACACAGAGAAAAAATGTGCTCCAAGAGCAGTGTCCCACAATTTATCTTTCTGCCTGAAACAAAAGGTAATTAACTTTCCCGCCAGCTGCCTGGTCACTTGCCATAGAGAAAGAATATAGTTTGCATGGGCCAAGTAGCAAAATTTCTCTTTGTTTAGGCTGCTGCTACACACACCACCTCTCCTGTATTCTTGAGTCATCACATTCACAACAGCATTACTTGTGTAAAGACTGCATACAGTTTAAAAAATAAACAGTATTATTCTCAGAAAATACATCTTCAGCACCATTGTGCACTCGTTGGTTGTGATCCTGCCCTGAAAACGGACAAATTAAATACAATTCCCTGTCAAACAGTCACCTTAGTGGCACAGATTTGAACATTGTTTGTGATGGTGACCTCCTAAGTGCTTTGGCCATGCTGCTATGCAGTTACATTTTTCTCATCACCTATCAGGGCTTCTTTTTACCCCAGAAATATTATTGAAACTTAGGTAGTTTTGTTGTGCTTCTGAAAAACCTACTCTGTAGCTATACATCAAACACATCTCTAAGATGCTGACTGATGGTAATGGTCAGTTACAAGAGCAGTCTGATTTGTAGCTCACTTTTATCTATTTTGAATACCAAAATTTTAACTGTTCCTCAACAATCGAATCTGTTTCAAGTTTTTAAATAAATAAACAACTTTGTAATCTAGATCAGTGTGGAGAGGGTTCTTTAAAATCTTACTATTTATTTCTTAGGAAATAGGAAAGCATTTCAAAGTATGCTTTTCCTCTTAGTCAATGTTTTATTTCATTGTCTTCCCCAAGCTCATTTTTTGTTTTCCAAAGGGGAAAATATGAGAAGAATTACCTATTAGCAAATTTCACTTCGAAGTATCTTGGACTGGTTTGTTTTTTTGTTTTTTTTTTTTAATTAGAATTATAAAAATGCAAACAGAATATCTCCTGTGGTAAACACAATCCTTCCCTAAATTCCTTCTCATTCTAAAGCCACATCTTTCCTATTCTTCACAGTAGGGTGAACATCTGAGAAGAATTCACTGTTTCTCCAAATGTCTGGAGTTTTCCCAGGGCTGTTGGTCACAGAGCAGGCTGAGGCTTGACCAATAGCCCAGCAAAACTTTGGCTCCCAGAATAGCAAAAAGTGATTATATAAATTTGCCCGCCTTAAGCATTTATTTTTCCTCTTCTTTTTCTGGAGGAGGAATTTATGCTCCTGTTCAGCCCATGTTTACCCAGCTACAATGAAATTTAACAGTGTCACATTGTGAGACAGTAGAATTGCTGTAAGGAAGTATTTTATATACATGAAAGTATTTTTTATATATGAAAATGAGTAAATAAAAATTAATTCATTTTCGCAACAGCCGAACTATATCTTGCGACTGATATTGTAGATATTTGATAGAGACTTCCAGGTGAAGGCAGAGAAAATAGAAAAACAGATTACGTAAATAAATATAATGGAATTAGATTTTCTGGTTATTTGTACTTCATCCTTCCCCTCTGTATCACCCTGAATGGAGTTAAATTCAACATTTTGAACTGCTGGCCACTGCCTCAAAGCATGCAGCAAATTTTGGAGGGAGGGGGGAGAGGAGGGGACACTTGTGGGGGGAACAAGGTGGAAGGAGCACACAGAGCTCTATTCTCAGGACTGTGGTTAGTTAGAGTACAAGAAGCATTCACCTGGATAATGCCAGATGCCTTGCTCTGCAGAAAGCAGGGATGAAAAGAGTTCTGGGACCCAGAAGGGTCTGAGCCTCAGATGAGCACAAAGGATTACAACAGGGGTTTGCCAGTTTGATTGCAGTAAAGCCTTTTAAGTTAAGGCAGGAGAGAACAGTGGAATTTTTTCTGCTTAAGTCAGTATTCAGCCTCCCACATGCCAAAATGATGTGATTAAACAGAACCACGCCTCCAGTTTGAGATAGACTGTCAGCACCAGATCTTCTCAATGCCTTGACTTCTCAAGACATGCACTGCTTTTAATGAACTTCTCCCTATAGTCTCTATACAGCAAGCTATAGAGAGCCAGAGAGTACCACCATGTGTGACAGTCAAGCATCCTTCAGGCAGGAACTCTGAGTGCATGTGTCCCTCAGTGGCTGAGACACAATCTGGGAGCTCTGGTTAAAGATATCTGGCAAAACAGATATCAGGACCATGAGTTTTCTATAAACTGTGTTTAAAAATCATCCTGCATACTTTCCCAGCAGCAGCACGGTTGCCTGGCTACTCCTGAGCCAGCTACCCCAAACCCAAAGCTGATGTTGACCACCACCCCTAAGCATGTTTCCAGTTCCTGCTCCTTTTAATCGATGCAAAAGATACTTTTTTCCTAATAAAACCTTTGAGAGCAGAATCTTCCACTCTTTTCTTGTACTTTGCCAAACTAAATACTCCCTATTCTAAAGAAAATTAATGCTCTATTTCTAGGTCTAATATTTTTAGTAATATTTTTGTCATAAGGACTTTATCTTAAATGAAGAATATACTAATTTTGCCTAGTTATATTTGAGCAGATGGAGTTTTCCCCTGTGAGTTAAGAAGTTCTGAAATTTTCAGGGCCTGGAAATACAGTAAACATTCCTTCTCCAGAAACTATTCCCAGGCCCCATTCAACAGCATGACATCCAACCATTCAATGGCATGACATCCAAAATCTTTAAAATAAAGCGTCATTAAATTAATTTCTAATTAATCAAAGAGAAAAAAAGGATCTTCTATTCACCCACTGCAGAAAACAGATGAAACAGCAGTTTACAGGCTTGAATTTAACAGACCAACATTTAGTCTAACATTGACATTGTCTAACACACACAGCAAAACATGCAGCTGGCAAAACTCCTTTATGTTCACATGTGCAATGCAGACAAGTTTTCATTAAAAAAATTGTGATTCCTTTGCTCATTCTGGTAAGCAGCTGCTTATATGAGCAGCCCAGCCATGACAAGGAAATGTCTTAACCCTGGCTAAGGGCTAATTTCTCACCAGTGTCAGTAAGGATCTTGCAGACAAACCCATCCCAGTTATGTGGTCCACAGCCCCCACAGCTTGTCTGGCCTCTTTCTGCTTCCAAATAGTTCCACTGAGGACAATAGGAAAATTTTCTTTCTCAACAGAGCAAGTTCTTTATGTTGTTTTGCCAATTTAAAGCAGGATTGCAAGACAAGGCAACTTCTTTTTCTGCTTTACAAAGTAAAAGAAAAATAAATTAAATTCTGCATAAGTTTTATATAGTTTCCATTTTCCCCATCTTCTTTCACAGTCATTTTTAGGAAGCACGGAGAAGAAGCACAAACCACCAACTCATTACTATTTGAGGCTCCACAAATGCTTCCAAAATGCTTTTCTACTTACAAAACCTTTCTACCACCAGAGGGAGTTCAAAGACAAATTATTCAGCACATGTATTGATTGGAAAAGAATTTCTGCTGTCATGCCTGACCCTAAGCGTGCATTTTTGTATGTAAGGTGTTTTTTCATCAAATTTTATTCAAATTCATTATTCTATGATAAACAGAAATATAGTAAAATAGCTTTAATAAGGGTCAGGATTCTCTAGAGGTGTGATCCCAAAACCGCTTGCTGTTTTTCTGTTTCTTTATAAAGTCCTCTTCCAATATATAGTAAGATTTCTTACCAAGAGGAAAGAGGAATGATGTCTGGATGCAGCTGAGAACACAGCAGGTCCTGCACATCTCCACTCCCAGTCAATCAGACCCCAGAGGGGTTGGTTTGGGGGAGCACTGGGCAGTTGTCACTGATACAAAGAAGAGGCTGTGTCAGCAGGCAGAGGCCAACCCTCCTCCGCACCATTCCCCAAACCAGGGCAGCCCTGTGGAGCCCCACCTGCCTCCAGGCAAGGAATTTTGTGTCTTCATACTCAGCTTCCCACTATTTTCCTTAGCTGAACTTTTTCTCCCATTATTTCCCTTTTTTCTGTCCCTAGTTCCTGTTATCCCGAGTCTGTATTTAGTGTTTTGGATGCTTCCTGTCCTTTCAGCTTTCAGCCCCAAGATGGCACTGGTTCTTCACTGACAAACGGCACTGGTTCTTCCCTGGCAAACCATCGCTGTTTTCCCAAACCAGAGTTAAAGATTTTTAAAAAAAAATAAAAAAAGTTCATGAGAACTAATTTGGACAGTGTTAGAAGATATGCCAAAATCAATAAAAATTAGCATGAGAAAACATAAAAATGCTGGGGTTTTTTTTTTTGTTGTTGTTTTTCTTTCTGTAAAATATATATAAAATAACATGAATTCATACACATTATTTAAAAATGGAGATTAGTACTTTTTAACAGGTATTGGTTGAACAAAGTATGCTGAGATCATACGTGTAGTTCAGGTTAAACCTAGATTTATACTCCTTTTTGCTCCCAGATTGAAATTTTTAGTTCAGACACTAGACAGATCGGTAAGGGAAGAGATTCTCAATCCAAACTCTCAAGTTGTTAAACAAAATTGGGGATTTTCTTAAAAGAAAATATGTCCAAAATATTTTAATTTTTTTAAGGTGCATATTAAGGAAAAGAAAATCTGTATGTTTCTAATAAGGAGCAAGTAGTTTAATAATTTATATATCTGTCAGAATTCTCGGGATCTGTAAACAGTATGATGGGCTTGGATAGAGTTAGCGTGATTTTCATAAATTGATAGCCAACAGTATAATAGGTCTTTATAGAATATTACAGGGTCAGGTGTTGCTACAGTCCCCTTACACACTGCAGTGTATATTTGTGTTTCTTGTTGTATGGAAGTCATACAACGTGCCTGTGTGGCAGCAGACCCCTTTCCTGTGGGAGGAAATCTGGGCTGCACCACCTGGTAAGAACTCCTCAGCTCTAGCTCTTAGGGGCTTTTCTTCTGCATTACATCCCTGCCTACTGAGGCCAAATCCAATCAGTAGGAAAATGTTAGAATAGTGGAGGTGCTGGTTGATTCTTGTTATTTCCTGCTGATGCTGTGGTAGCATGGAGGTGCTAACCAGTCTGGGTTATTGTGGCAGACGTTCACCCACCCACAGGAAATTAAGAGCAGCACAAAAGAATTTGCAATCTAACAGAGACAGACACTGTCTTATTTTTCTTGGGACGCTGGTCTCCTGGAACACTGGGAGGACCATGAATCTGCTCCCCTCCTTGTTTCAGGAGAGACATGTATTTCCCAAGGTGTACTTTTCACTTCTGCATTAGATTCACCTTAAAACTGAACCTGAAAAATTGCACGTGGGCGTTTATGCCTCATTTGCTGAATCTGTGTTATAAAATGGATCTTCAGCTAATGAAAAACAAGGCTGATTTCTGTTGGCATAGTGACATAGCAGCAGTATGCTATATAAAATCATCATGTGATTTATATGAGGTGCCTATAGAAGCTATTGTCTTCATATTTGGTGGGTTTAAGGTTTGGCATTGCTCTCCGTGATGAGCTAAAGCCACTCAGCCATCAGCAAGAGTTGGTGTGATACATCACAGTTGGCTTTCAGACTTACCTGATATACTTGTTGATTCACAGAGGTGATGTGTGGTAAAGAGAATACCAAAATGCTAAACATCTCATCAAAAACTGCTATTCCGAAAAACTCAGAACAAACTTCAAACCTGTTGTCCAACTTTCTTAGTGCGATGAAGAGTTCTGCTGACTCTTACTTGAACTCCACTAAAATCAAAAACACATCAAGAAATGTAATCCAGATAAGTTACTTCTGGTATAAATAACTTAGGACACAGTAATATAAACCAAGCCTAACCAGAATATATGACAAGAGAACCAATGCAGAGACCACTCTAATAGGCCCTACTGTAGTTAAAAAACATATTTTGAATTTTTTCCTATACCAATTACTGCACTCTTATTCAAGGCTGATTAAATCTGAGATGGCCACTTTCCATCCCTCTGTGACTAAGTAGTAAACAATGTGGCTCTCAGTGGCTATAGTTAATTTTTTTCATGTTTTCAAGGCCCACTACCACTGAGTCACAGTACTATAGCTAGAAGCATTCCAAAAAAGAAAAGTAATATCCGTTGTAAAATGCTGGTACAAATCTACTATTTCAGAGTTACCATTCTGGATCAAACCATAGGTCTCTTATGTCAAATAGTCTATTTTTAATGGATCTTATATTAAGTTTCTTAATGCGGTGTTGTACAGCTGTTTTCAAGGACATTATTACATAATGTGTGTGGGCAGGTGGCAAACACTGCTACCTGTCAGAATTAAAACTGGCAAGGCAGAAATAGAAACCTTTTACCATTCTTTTTATTATTTGTACAATGAGAGAATACAGAGGGCCAAGTAGGATTCTCCTGGGCCGGGCATTCTGCAAAACACTGACTAAAAGATTTTGATAATAAATAAAATTAAATCTAGTCTCTTTAAGACAAGGAAATAAGTGGGCAAAGGAAGAAGTTCTAAACCACCTTAAGGGTAGAAAAAGCAAATCAAATCGAAAAATTATATATAAACTTAGATTTCTTTCCAAAATATAGCCTGAAAGTTGAGACAAAAAATTTCAAAAGCATGGACAGAGGCTCTCTACCAAGCTAGAACAGCTGAGCAGACGACTCTACTTGCTGCATGTCAACAGGGCCCAATTCCATGCACCAGTTACAGCTGCTCATGGAGGGAATGCGTTCCATCCACTTACCCACTGATTCAGAAGGGGTGGATAAGGAAATCCCTAAAGCAAGGATGAATACCTGTTCTAGTTTATCACAGCATTTGAAAGACAAATGGAATTTTGTACAGTGCCATTGTTGATGCAATATGTGACTTTATTATGAGCACCTACATGCTACATTAAATTAACTCTTTGAAACAGCTCTACAGTGTTAGATCTCACATATTGCTGTGGGGGAGTCCAGGTTCTGGTGCTTTTTCTCAAGTTCAGACAATGTTCGCTGAGGATGTTAAGTCAGGACCTTCTTTTCCTTCTGTGCTTACTTCTGCCCCATCATTCATACTCCTTCAGCCTCTCTTTACAAGCTCACAGATGTTCTGCAAAACTAGTTTCTTCTACTTTTTCAGGGTCTTTAACATGTCCCTATCGGAGAGCCAGACTTGACTGTGCATTTCCTCTTGTCTTCTGAACTGCCTCAATCATGCTTATGTTACCACTCAAATGGAACAAAGGGAAGTTACATATTCTTTGTTGAAGTGTCAGCTGTTCTTCTGTTCCTCCCTTGTCTACTTTTAGGATACTCCAGCACTCTGCACAGCAGTGCCTCCCACTACTTCTGCAATAGGAATTTGTCATTTATGGTGTGCTGCAAAGGCTTTTAGGAAATGCAAACTACCTGGTAAGAAACACACACCTGTCAGGGGCGATGAAGAAGAGAAAAGCAAAGCAAGGCAGCAGCAATGTCAATTCTTAGAGGAAGGAAAAAGAAAATGTGACGTAAACTATTAACTTGTTCCTTTGCTGTTAAAATGTGCTTGTACTCAGAAAAACATCTTGTGACAATTTATTAGAGGAGAATCTGACCCAAAGTTAGCTGATATTAATAGGAATGGGGAGAAGAATGGTTCTGAAATGCTCCCATGCTGGGGATGCTGCACACTGTCTAAAGAAGACAATGCAATTCTCAGACAAGGGTTGTGAACTTCCTTTACATGCAATGGTAAAATTACCAGAGGCTATACTTGTAATGATGTATATAAATTACTACTAAACACATAAATAAATGAAGCATTTTATGACATTAAATGAGGAAATTGTGGCTTTAACCATGTAATTTTTTTTTTTATGAAATTGCAGAGAAAAAAAGAGTGCTATGAACCAAAGATGTGCTAATTACTAAAAGCTATAATACTAATAGATACAAGGAATCAGCCAACCTAAATAATTTACTAAATTAATGAAAATCATCCAAACCTTACATAAAATTTCCGACCACTTTCCCAGAAATTTTATTGCAATTAATAGTCTCAACAACTATGTTTTCAACACGGTTCATAGTACTGTTAATTCAATTCCTCCAAAGTTAAATTACAGAGTTTTAAAGTCTCTTTTAATTTATTTTCTAACAGAAAATTTAACTGAGCAATATTTTATTCTTATTAAACAAAAAATCTGATTGTCAGCTCTTGTGTTTTTATTGCATGCTGTGTATGTAGAACTGTAGCTACAATATGCTAAGTAGAAAACTACAGCTATAATTAATTTTCTGCATCTTTGGAACTCTGCTTACAAAAATTAAAATTAATTGCAAATGCCTGCGAAATTTATGCACTGTGTAATTATAAAGTGCTGGAAGTACAATTATAAACTTGCTAATAAGCTTTTCATTTCCTTCCCCCTTAAATATTGCTTCATCTTAGATTATTTATTTCTTTGTATCATAACAAGAGAAGGTTTTCCAAAATGAGGACTTTTATAGAGCTTTGCTATTTATTTTGCAAGGGAAAAGTTTCCAGGAACTGTTTATATTCAGCACAAAGCTCTTACATAATAACATTATTTTAAAGAGAGCAAGTTTATGAAAACCTCCTAGAGCACTTTGGTGGGATGAAAATTAAATCGGAGCTGTTCAGTATATTTCAGTTCTTGGAATCAAATATAATTTGGAGGGGGAAAAAACCACAAACAAACAAACAAACAAAACCACAGAAAAACCTGAACAAAAACAAACAAACAAACAAAAAACCAAAAACAAATCCAGGACTTTAAAATTATAAGTGCAAACCTTGGCAACATTTATCTGGAAGCAGCTACTTCACCACAGCCAGAGTAGGGATGATGGCTCTTTCCATCACTAACCTTAAGATCAAGGGGAAAAGATCAACTCTTCAGAGAAATAGGGAGCAACAGGAAAGAATTTGCTCTAGGAAGGGGGATGAGCATAGGCAAAAGCAAGGAAGAAACCCAAAATTGGTGTCCTTGGTCCTATCCTTTCATGTTTTCTTTGTACCTTTCAGTGCATAACTGATGCATTGTGTAAAAAGCCGAACTGCAAGGAAAGATGTGCAGTTGAGGTGCTCTTTCCAATCTCATTCAGTTACTTTTCCAAAGGCTCCCTATTCCCAACTCTGTACCAGTTTAAAGCAGAGAGGGGTTGCAGTAAGGGTGTGCATACAAAAAGCCTCCCTGAGGACTCTCACCACCAAAGATTGTGTTTATCTACCACAAAACTAATGATTTCCTCTGTTGCAAATGGATATTTCTCTATCTAACCAGAGTTTGATGTGTATCCAAGAGCTTTCTTGTTTTCGCTGCAGCTGTCATGTCTGAGTGCAGAAACCCATTCTCAACAGATCTGCACTTATTAGGAAGTTACTTTAATAAAGTATTTTCAACTGCCTCTGACAAGGGCTTTGTAAAGGCAAGTTTCTTCTTTCTGACCATTTGCCTACATCACTAACATAAGCATGACAGACAGCAACTGGTCTAAAAAACAAGTTTGAAGAAGTAATGGGTACAACAAAGACAGCTTGCAGGGTCAGATTAATTTCTCTTTGGAAAAGAAGCGCAAGAGTGAGCACAGTATTTTCTCCACTTTGCAGATATCACAAAGTTATCACAACAGATATCACAGGTATCACAAAGTTATAGCAGAAACCAGGTCTTTTCAGAAGTCATATTGTAATCAAGGGCAACATATATTTTGAAAAATACTTACCTCAGTAAACTCCCTGCAACACTGTCTATTGTCTGCTAGGAACACCTTAATATCTTTCTGCAAAGAGCACCTGAACTTCCTAAAGTGAAAAAAGTTGCCATCTGAAGACACCTTTCTATTTCCCATGAAAGTCCTAGTCAAACAGTGTATTAATTTTTTTTCTTTCTGCACAGATCAGGAACTTTTAAAATATGCTAAACTGGAGAAATAACACAAACAAAAAATAATTCTGAAAATATGATCTAATAGGTCATTTTTATTGTCCCTCTTATGAGAGATAGCTACTCAAAATTCAGTAAGGTGAGAATGGAGACATGCATGCCAAAGATCTAATGTAGAATATGTTGCAAAATTACAACTACTGTGAAGTACATTTTGAAGAAGTGTTGTTCAGGGTTGTCAGAGTGAGAATATATAAATAATAAAGGTCTGCTAACATGCTTTGATGGAGGTCTGTTCAAATGTTCAGGGTGGTTTTGCTATTCTCGGTCAACTCACTCCTCAGGGAAGAATTCTGCCTGACTGAAAATACAATGACCTGTCTAGATTCTGACAACCTGCTTTAGCTGAGCTGAATATGGAAATGTCTTGAACTGTACTTTCTTGAAGTAAAAGCTGAGGAGTCATCTAGTTATCAAAAACATTAAGTAGGAAAAATAGTCTTTGCACTGTCACAAAGACATTTCAGGTGACATTATGGCTGTTACAGGTAGATTACTCACCATTTGTATGAGGATGTTCACCTTCAAGAGGAAATATTTTCTCGTTGAAGTTTCCAAGAGACAGCATTTTATGCAAGCAGATGAGTGCTGGAAACAATTTTTCTTTAGTGAAAAACTAATTCTGACTTATTCGAAGTAAATACTATTGACATCCTAATAATGTTTTGTAGGATACAGAAACATATATTTAGTTTCACCCAGGTATATAATCCCACAGTTATGCAGACTACAGATTATTCCAGTAATCCAATCTGTAGTCCCTTAATAACATAGTATCTCAATGAAAGAGATAATCTAAATGCACAAAATAATGCCCTTATTTTAAATGGAAATAGTTTGCCTTCAGAGGGAGCTTTGCCAGGAGTTAAAACATCAATTATTCATGTCTATTACATTGATCTATAACTCTTTAGCAAATGAATTACAAAATCTATGAGCACTTATTGTATGATATCTTCTATTGCACTTTTTCTGTCGTTCCACACTTCAGACTTATTCTGATATGTCTTTTCCTTCCACAGAGCTGATCCTCCTTCAAATTCCTACTCATTGTCACTACTATAACTTAGAGAGATAATTCTACTGGTTTTTTTTATTATGTTTGTTCATGCAAGACCAAAATATCAGTTTCCATAAGGATTAACTCACCCCAAAAAAGTGATGCTTATTTTTGGTTTTGGACTTAGTTTTAATAAAGAGCTATGATGACGTAGAAAAAACAGCGTAAACACAGCAAAATTTTGTGTGTACATGTGTAGGGTGCTGCTTCATCTCTCTAATCTTCATTTCTAATGAGAATTAAAATTGTGTGAAGTGCAATCTCAGATAGTCTCACCCCATTATTACAGAAGGATCACCAAGATGATCCATGAAGCAGCCCACAGGGCAGCATTGTAATAAGTGCCTCTAACCCACAGAGAACCCCAGTCTTCACCAGTTGACAAGAAATAGCACTGCTGTGAAGTTTTGCCCAAAACCTGGCAGCAGGGTGCAGCTGTCCTTTTAAATCACACCTTGGCACATATCCTGTGAGACTCTCTGTCCAATTCAGCACTTCGTGCATTTCCCAAAAGTTTCTATGGAGCCACAGGACCTACTGCCTCATGAATGGCCTTGGTTTTTCACTGGCTTCTACACTTCTGTATCCATGACCTTCGGTGGAAAGGAGAATGCAGAAAAGAAGAGTTATGTTGGCTACGTGTCGTTACTATTGCTATGCAGAATACAAAAAAGAAAAACATGGAAGAGGGAAATTCAAGCTTTTTTCCAAACCCTGCCAAAAATATACCAACAGCATCAATCCCAAACTGGATCACAGGAAGTCTAAGTTTTTCAGCAAACTGATAAAACAGCAAAGAGAAACCCCATCAAGTCCAGATTGATTCAACTGCTTTATTTTGATGCCATTGTAATATTTAAATTAACATCAATTTGTGTGAGATTGTCTGATACTTCAATGTAATTGAGAACCCACCACTTTTTTGGGTGCAACCGAAAACCAGAAAGCTATCTTAAGCTTTGAGTCACTAAGCAAAGATGAAAACTTGGTCCTGTATTAAACCAGGCAGGAAAACAGCTGAGCAGAGGCTTTTCAGGGTGACCTCCAGGTGAGCTATCCCTTCACAGGGTGGATCCTTGCCCTTCAAAGAGCAGAGGAGCTGAGCTAAGGTACTATCCAGAACATCAGATTTTCTCGCAACCACATTCTTGAGGATCCCTGCCAGCCAGCACAAAGTGTATGAATTGCAAAATTTTTGGCTGCTTGTTATAGGAATAGAAAGGGAATAGATATCAAAGGAATTAAGACACAGAAATAAAATTTTTAATGTAGTATGAATGCTGACAATTCAGGGGAGGTTTTAGCTGTTTCCCAGGGAAAAGGTTTGTGTGTCTCATTCCAGTGAAAGTGAGCAAGTTTCATTACGGAACAAAACAGATCTTCTTTACCCAAGATATATCTCTAGCCCACCAGAGTTTCAGACTTCTAACCTGCTGAGCCGTGATTTTTCTGCTGTGAATCCAAACTGAACTCTTTAAAGTTCACAAGTTCAAAAGTTAAAAAAGAAAAATAAAGATTATTTGCTTTGAAAGACAACAGGTATTTGGCTTGATCTGAAATATTCATTAACTGACTTCAGCAACTGAATTCAAAAGCTGTCCCACCATAGATGAAGATAAGTAACCAGAAACAGAGGAAAAGGGAACAATGCTAGTTGAAATACCTTCAAGAGTGTTTCTACTGCATCTGTTTGTAACGGCCTAGGTTTCAAATAAATTTTTGCTATCTTTCTAAGTTTTGATAAGACAGATCTCTCTTCTCACTCCATTAATCTGAATTAGATGGATTTATGGAAGTACTGGTAGGTAATTGTAGTCCTTCCTTTTTTTTTTTAATAAGATATACTTCCTTGTAAGCAAAGCATCCCTACTACCTCCATATTTGTTTGCTTCCTCACTTCAAAGTCTGGAAGTGAATTCTGGAATTTAGGGTAGATTTTTACAATCCAATTTTAATATAAAAATAGGCTTACAAGGGAAAAAAAAAAATCTTCCTTTGAGCTGCTCTGCTACCTTTTAGAGTCATCAGTTTTTGATCCTCCCTGAGTCCTTTGCAATATCTCAGATAGCACAAGTGTAAAATAATCTCTCCACACAGGTACATCAGCATCCAGTTCTGAGAAGGAATTTGTTAAACAGAGATTTTAAACACTGAAGAGTTAATGGGGAATGCCATTTACTCAGTAGTGTAAGTCCATGGCAGTTTCAAGAGGACAGCAGTATTTTTAAAGGATCTTGCATATCAGATTCAAGCCATACGCTTAGCTATGGTCAAATCTCCTCAAATTCATTTTACTGCCCTGCAGCTGATACCATCTTTTTCCTGCAGCACAGGCAACACCACAGATGAGTTTTAAGACTGAGGTGTAATATTTAGTCTCTAGTTAAACCTTTTAACATCAACAAGGGTGAAGGCTACTTGGCAAATGGATAAAGACTCAGTCCCTCCACTCAGAGGAGTATTTTTAACTTGTTCGTTGCATTGTGCAGATCATGTTCTGCAAGATAAAAATTCCAAAGCTCATAATTTTCATTTGTAACCTCATGATGATCAGCAACAGCTTCTTCATGACGTAAAGAAATTGGCATTTCTCAAATTACCTCCAGGGAGGATTTTGTTTTCTTTTTTTCTGGTTTGGTTTTCCAAGTTAGAAAATGTCCCCCTTTTGAAAGTTTCAGTATTGCATTTGGTTGATAGTTTACAGCTAAAAACTAAAAACAAAATCCAGCAGATTTAAGTTCAAAATGAATAGCATTGAAACGCAGCTATTTTGATAAGGAGGGGGAAAAAGCCCTCTGAACAAAAATTTATATAGAGAGGAAAGCTTGTGTATCAGAACTGCCAAGTAACCACTGTTTGGAACTGGTGCTCTTTCCTAAAAGAGGATGTGGACTACAGTGAGGGAATGAGTTATTTAGTTACTCATGGCAGTGTTGTCTCCTCTTCTTTAAGGGGCCAGTGTTTTGAATTCCCGCCTTTAATATGCATTTTTTCCTTCAGTGACTAATCAGAATGGATAAAGTTGTACCACAGAATTAAAATCAAATATTTTCTGTCATCTTGCTTGTGTACTCTTGCAGTGCTTCTCAAACCTTTCCCTCCTTTCACCTCCCCTCTGCTGTTTATCCACTCTTCCCTTTACCTGGCTTGTTTGACACAGGAGATAACTACAATTAAGTACAGATGAACCTCCAGATATTGGAGCTTTGGTGTCAGCAGGTGTCTAAATCATTCAGACATGCTGTTGGCTGAGTGCCACCTCTTGAGAGCCTTTGGAGCTTGATCAGGAGCAGGAGAGGAAGGGGCACCAGGACACCCTGGTACTGGTGGAGTGTTCACAGCCTAACCTAAGTGACAGTGAATAGGAGTAAGGCATTTTCATGCACTACAGGCTGGAGAGAAAAGGGAAGAATTAAAAGTCTGAGAAGAGTCAGCAGTATTTCCTGCGCTGTATTTCAGGTGACAAAGATGACTAAAACACTGAAAAAATACGAAAAACATTTACAAGCCCCATCACCTTTCTGCCTTCTCCCTCCAGCAGGCAGAGCACCTCCTTCCAAACTCTAGGCAAGTTGCTATGGAAACTATCAGCATGGCTACAAAAATAGGGAGGAATTATAGATTTCATCTATATATACATTATTTATTTTCATTTTAAAAAAAGGAATTATACTAGGTGGCAGACCCTGATACTGAGATAGTTTCACCCTGGGGAAGAAAAGACCTGCAGAAAGGATCTTAGCTGACATTCAACCCTTTGGCCAAGGTCACCCAGAGGAAGAGTACTTCAGCAAACTCTGCTCTTCTTCAGCTGAGAACAGTGAGTGCAAGATACCCATCAACGACTTCCATCTGTTAGTTTTGTTGAACTCATGTAACCTACCAGTAGAAGAGTCACATTGCTCCTTTCCTCCTGTTTTGCGTCTTGCCACAGCATTAGGAATTGATTCCCATGCATAAGCAAAGATATTTGGGGACCATTTCAACACTGCTAGCTCTCTAAGAAGAGAGCAACTGGGCATAGATGTCTCTACCTCAAACTTAATATCTGAAAATCAACAATGCAGAAAAAGGAAATAGGAGAGTAAAAAGAGCAACATATGACTGGGGCTTTCAAAAAACAACTTACACAGTTAGATCCAGCTTTTGCATTCTCCCATCCCTCTGAGAGTTTAAAATATTCCTACGTTGTTTAATAAATTTGAAGGGAAAAAAAGGCAAAAATAGCACCGTGTTTACAAGGAGAGCTGTAGAAGGAGAGAAAGAGGAGGTAAGGGACTCTATTAATTGTTCCTGGGTTTTATTTCACTTTCTTAAGATTAAAATATTCCTAACTCATGCTGAGCAACCACCTCAGAAATTCTTTGCAACTCAAGAGGGAGAGAGTAAACTGGAAGGTTCAAGCCATGTTACTTTGAAATTCTACAAGTTGCATTGAAGCAGTCCTATATAGGCAAGTTGGGAGAACCTGAGCAGAACCTGTGCCTTCTTTTTGATCTTCTTTTTCCCTTCAAACTGACAAAAATGAGTCATAACCAACAAAAACTGGTTGGTTTTTTTTGTAACTAATTTGGCATCATCTTAATTTTTTCTGCCACGTTGGTTTTTTACCACTCCTTCTGTCCTGCTTCACTGAAATGCAAAAGCAAGGAATTACAAGGTAAATTACATTTCATGAAAAGACTTCCAGAGCTATAAAAAATAGGGCATTGTAAGTTTAGGACTGGGAAAAGAAAGCCTTGTCTTCCTAGGCCCCAAACCACTAAACACTCATCTACTCATAAGCACATGAGTGATTTAAGTGAGCTCTTGGATTCAAGCCAATAGATAAATGTTAAATATGTGCCTGGCCCAGCCAATGCGCACAATCTGGTTTAAAATGTGACATTTACACATATATATATCTTTTGCAGTCAGGGAGATTTGAAAAGCTGTTTATAAACCAGAGCATAAGGCTAAAATCGTGATTAAAAATTGTCCTGAAAGTCTCTCTGGTGATATTGTGAAGCATTGTATAATTTTGTTTGCAAAAGCTTGGAAACAACAAATATTAATGCAATTTACATTTGGCTCACCTTCCACTAAATATGACATGTAGACAAGCTATGAAGAAAAAAACAAACAGATTCTATGCACAACAGAAAATTTCAAAACAACTAAAATCCCTGGGGTGTTGTCTAGTGTTACCTATTTCGGTGGCACTGAAAGACAGGTGTGAGTTAAAATTATAGTTTAATTTGCATTAATGCGTTTTAACAAAAATCACAGAAAGAGGAGAATGTCTTCTCTTTTTTTTTAACTGAAATTCAAGGGAGGGAAAAAAGAGGATGTTTTACTCTGCACAGAAAATAATTGTTCCAGTTTGACAGGCAAATTGAACTAACTGCATTGAAGATGAGTGAATTTAATGTTTCCAGACTCACGTATTTTTCAGGCTTATCTGTCAGATAATTTTATATATTTCTGTGGATTAGATAACATGCTTGTATTTTCATAAGTATGTTTTCTGAAATCCAGGCAAAGATAGAGATTAATAAACAGAGATGCTTCAGTATGACCACAACATTTAAAGAGAAGGAACTAACCCTACATCCTTTGCATAGACCAATAGTCTGATCTTGTGACAAATTTGTCTCAGTGGGACTTATTTTTTTCACAACCCTTGTAAACTTGAAGAGGCTCCTAAAAAGCTTTATAGTAAATCTTATTGATGTCTTTGCAGAGAATTCAAGCAGGCCTTGAGTTAGGTCTTTAAGGGACTTTCTGTCTATTATTGCTACAGTTGACCTTTACATATCTCATCCTACAGGAAATCTGCTTACACACTGGGGCTCCCTACAGGAGCCATCATCCACAGGAGATGGGATGGGGACACTCACACAAACCTTTGAGAAGAAGGGAATGCTTAATCTGGCCCACTGGCAGGGAGCTTCTACACTTTACAGCACACAACTCAGCTGTCTCTGCTAATGTTACCTACGTGGTTAACATTCTTCAAAATCAACATCAAAATCTTCCAAAGATGTCTGTGGCACCCATTTATCCTGAATCCAGGAGCCTGGTGGAAAGGGTTTAAGGAGGAAGTAGATGAAGTGCAACCAGTCAAGTTCAATGTTCACATGCTCCAGGATTCTTGATCACAAAAGTTTTGCAAGTCTGAGGACCTCACGAAACAAAACACTAATGCACGGGTTCTCAATGTGACATGAAGGATTTCCCAGTTTATATCCCCAGCATACAGAGGAATTAGCTCAAGGTGTAAGCTGGACCACCAAATTTTTTCATCCTCATGTGGCATTAGGACACTCTGCCAAGACATTGAAAAAGATAATGAAGCAAGATTGCCACAGAAGATCAGAGAGGTACCTCTGACAGAGATATCCAAATACCACATCTCACCATTGGGTGATCCTGTACAGTCATTCCAAAAGGATCTGCTCCCTATGTTTGTCCTCCATGGCCCTCCATCTAGGGTTCTAGGGTAAAAGCAGACCTCTCCTCCTCACAGGGGAAACAGGACTCCCAGATGATCACTACAAAGCCCAAAGCCTTGATATATCTCTTGCTGGAAAGCCAGTAGGTCAGTGTTACTGCAGAGAAGGGACAGACACTTGTCAGAGACAGGAGGTTGGAGAATTTGTGGTTGTTTGTTTTCACATCTCCCTTTCATGTAAGATGGCTTTAGAATTGCTAGGGGTTGGCAGTGCAACTCCTTTGTATGGCTTACAGATCTATGTAAATTCATGGTTATACATGAACATGTGTTGTTCAAAGACAAGTTTCTCTTCTAATGCTCGTTTGCACAACTCTTTTCTGAAGGAGCAAAGAAATGAAACACATATTGTCAAATTGAAATGGGTTCTAGGAAAATGTTTCTCCCTACAGTTTTTCACACATTTCCAAAGCAAGAAGCCCTCCAGCCTCCAGGAACACCACATTTTCTCGGGTTCCTCCCTGGAACTCCACACACATTGAAACCATGCTGCTGTGGAGGTAGATAACATCATGTTATCTCCCAAAAAAACACCTAGAATTTGCTCAGCATAAGTTATTGTTCTGCACAATACCCACAGGAATCTTTATGGAATTATTTAGACCACCTCTGTCCTACACTGAGTTCCCTTACATCCTGGGTGTGCTCCACCTGTACTGGCAACTTTCATCACACCTTGAAGCGTGATTCATGTGAGAGCTTTTCTCATAGACTGCCAAGAATCACAATGTGAAGTGCTGGAAAGATTTAATACTTTAAAGCTTCACATTTTAAATTTTTCTCTGCTAGCACCTGAAAGTCACCTCTGCTCTAACCCCAAAGAAAATCTCATTTACTGTGTTGAAACCACTAAATGTTAGCAGAGAAGCAATGTGACAGAATTTACAGACAGCTGTCATTTCTACTCACTCATCTGTTTTCAAGTATGAACTTCAATAGGCATCAGTAAGGAAAAGAAATTAAATTTTACAGAGAAAAATATGTAACTATAAAGCCTTTTTCACACAAGCAAAGTTTGCCAGCAAATTGAGACAGCAGAAATGATAGTTTATTATATGGTGAACTGCTACACTCTTTTGGAAAACTATTCCTGGCATTACCAAAAAAAAAAAACCAAACCAAAAAAACCCAACCCCCCAAAAAACCCAAAACAAACAAACAAACAAACCAACCCACCAAAAAACCCAAAAAAACCCACAAAAAAAAACCCAAAAAAAACCCCAAAACCAACCAAAAAAACCCCAACAAATAAAACAACAAAAAACAAGCAAAAAACCCCCACCCTAAACAAACAAAAAAATTAAATTAAAAAAACCCAAATCAAACACAAAACCTCCCACAATTTTACATACTGAAATTTCACAATAAATATAATTAAGTCCTTCTAGGGGTCACCTTTAGGGGAAATTCAGACTCAAAAGTCTCACTTATGACTTAAAAGTTTCGCTGAGCTTTAAGAAATGTTTCCACAGCTTCAGCAGTTTTTGTAAGTTTAGGGCAATGCACAACAGATTTTCTGTGACTAAAATAGCAAAGCTATCCATTACTGTATATGCAATTTATGGCATGTCATAAAAACTTGACAGGTTTCAACACAGCCCACAGTATTCAACAAGTGAGTCTTTTGCCTGCAAATTCTGAGCAACCATCCACGAGATTTTCAATTTCAACTGCAGTCCAAAGAACTGCAGAATGTGGCCTATGAAGAAACATCTGGCATATAAAGGGTTCTGTCCCTGCTCATAGGTTTAATTAATAATTAGTGAATAATTTGGGGGTGTTTTGTCTTATTTTTGTTCAAAAATCGTGTAACATTTCTAACTTCTGAAAGAGAACAATAACAAGCTGAGTCCCCAAAATTTCATTTTACTTCAGTGTATTTAAAATACTGTAAAGCCATGTATTTGCAAGCATTCCTCTCTGAAAAAGACCTTCTCTCTGCACAGTTATTGGTTAGGCACATCAAAATCCCAGTGCCTTTGTGATATTTTTTCATGCCATAAGGTGAACTACAATTACACACGTACATTCATGCAGGTGACATGAGAATTTTGCACCTGAAACAATGACAAGCTGGACAAAACTTCCCAATCTGGGGATTAAAAGTTGTTCCTGACAAAGCTTTTGGGTTTCTTTTGATTTAAAGCAGTGCAACTTACCCATACAGTTCAGGAGTGCATCAAAATATTTAAAACTTTTATCCAAATTCCTTCAAGTTACGTTTTTGGGTTTTTTTTACACCAGGACTTCATTTGTCTATCAAGTCTTTGCAAGAAAAGGAATATTTTTTCCTTTTCAATTAAAAGAATGAACACATTAATGAAGCACAAGTAAGATATTGTCTCATTATTTTTACACATATGATTCTTCTTTGCATGGTAGCAATAGGAAAGTGGACCCCAAATAAAGCAGATGACCATGCAAAAGTCTATTCCCTCATGAGTGACTTGGAAGACAGTTGTTTAGCAGTGAAACCAATATCTACCAGCTGGTGCAGTCTAAAAGAGAGTTGATCAATTTATGTCCAAATCCTCAAATCCTTGTGAAAAATATCTTGGGCTAAATCATTCCTCCTTTGGCCAATAACAAATTTAATGCAATGAATAGCTACAGACAGAAGGAAAATAAAATTTGCTAAGAAAACATAATTTTTAAGGTTGTGGTATGGGAGAGGAAGATGGGGAGAGAAAGAAGGAACAGAGTTTATTTCCCTACCATGTGCATATTTCTGCCTGGTTAGTCCCTATGGTTTGGAACATGCAAACTGAACCCAGACCAAAAAGAAATAGCTATACCTATCAGCATACTAGAAAGACTATTGATAAATTATTATGTAAATCATAATAAAAAAACCCAAATTACTAACAATCTCCAAGTTTAAATGTAAGACCAGGAGCAAAAGTCCTTTCTCCCATTTACTTTCTCTGAATGTAGGGTAGCCTCTTGAAAGGCATAATCTAATGTAATCTAATTTTTGAGTTACAAACAATAAAGCAATATAGTTACCTCAACAAAAGCACCAACTTTATTATTTGCTTCCTATGAATAGTGTTAATATTCAGAATAATTTAATTTCAATAAATATTGATTTAATTTAAATTGAAGTGGACTGCAATTTAATCCATATTTCAATTACCTTATTGCCTTACAGTGTCATGATATAAAACAACTCTACAAGTGTGGATGAAAACACAGCTTTCGTTTGCTATGGAGAACAAATGTCATTAAAATCAGTCTAAGTCATTTCAGGATAAAATTCTCAATAATCTACATGAGGATGCCATAATCTTTCCATGCAAAATTCAGCTATACTTTATCTCCTAGACAGATATTTGGCAGTCATTAAAGTTAGCACTCTGAGTTTATAATGAGAGGTCCTAACAGACTGTATTTCCTGGGTCAGTGCTGGTAGATTGATAGGTTTCTATCTATATAAAAGCCCATCAGTGCTTCTTTAATTCTCCTTGTTTTCTCACTCAAATTTTTGAACCCCACTTCAGTGAAAAAAAGTTTTAGAAACTCGTCTTCATAATCTTTCACATATTCTGGCCTATTGCTAAAGCATCTGTTGAAAGTGTTGGCCAATGGTAAAGCACACATTTTTCTTTCATCTCTGCCTTAGCTTTATTCCAAAACTGACTCTATTTTGGCAGAAAAATACTATTCCCATTTCTTGGGCAAGAACATCTCTTTTTTTCCCATGCCTAGAAACTCTTTCTACCTGTGAAATCCCTGCTTTGAAGCAGTAGTTGGCTATGCCATGCGACAGCAGGGACTCAGAGGAGCATCACTGGTGACTGAAGGAAGGTGTAATGACAATTTTATCCTTCTGTGCTCTCTTCCCTCTACTGCATGTTGTTTCTTTCCAACCTTCTCAGCACTCACACACTTTCCTACTGAGTTTTCAATATGCTTCTCATCTTTTTCATGTTGTGGGGGCATAGCTTGCACTTTTAGTCCAGGATATGCGACACTCCTCTGTATTTATGTTGAGAATCTGGAATGCACTGAGGTAAATTCACATCTCAGGTTATCACCATTGATTTTTTTTTTGTTTGATTCTACCAGGATCACACACATAGAGTTGTTTAGGGTTTTCCACCCTCCTTCTCCGCCTGAAAGGATCTGTCAAACTACTTTTGCAGAGTTTCTGAGGATATTCAACCCTTCTAGTAACAGAGAGTTTCAATCTTCCCTTAGCATTTTATATGATGGGTCTTTTACGGATATGAAAGTATTGCTAAGGAAAAAAAATCACCAATCGTGTATATTCTAATGACTAGAAATTATCGCAAATCCAAACTGCCTTAATCAAAAAAATTCATAAAATTGTTAAGGTTGGAAAAGACCTCTAAGATCACCAAGTCCAACCCTTTACCCAGTGCCACCACCATGCTCAGCACTAAACCCTGTCCTCAAGTGCCATATCCACACATTGGTTGAACACTTCCAGGGATGATGGCTCTACCACTTCCCTGGGCAGCCTATTCCAGTGCTCAACAAGCCTTTCATGAAGAAATTTTTCCTAATGTCTTATCTAAACCTACTCTGCTGCATCTTGAGGTTGTTTCCTCTCATCCTGTTCTTTGTTACTTAGGAGAAGAGACCAAGTCCCACCTGGCTATACCGTCCTCTCGGGAAGTTTTTAGAAAGTAATGAGGTCCCCCTGAGCCTTCTTTTCTCCAGACTAAATAACCCCAGCTCACTCAGCCAACTTCCAGTTAACTGGAACCTCCTCAGTTAACCAGAACTACTGGTAAATGATGGGAAGTGGTTTGGTGAGTTCCTCCACTATCTCCTTCTGTACCCTTGGATGGATCCTATCCAAATCCATGAACTTGTGAGGGTCTAAGTGATAGAGCGAATCACTGACTGCTCCCTCCTGGATTATGAGACCATCATTCTGCTCCCTGTCTCTGTCTCCCAGCTCAGGAAATGGGTACTAGGAGAGCAAATGGTCTTACTGTTAAAGGCTGAGACAAAGAAGGCGTTAAGTACCTCAGCCTTCTCCTCATCCTTTGTGTCTGTGTTTCCCAACACACTCAATAAAGGGTGGATATTTTCCTGAGCGCTCCTTTTTTTTTCTGATGTATTTGTAAATATACTTTTTATGGTCTTTTACAGCAGTGTACAGATTACATTCTTTCTGGGCTTTGGCCCTTCTAATTTTCTCCCTGCAGACCTCACAACATCCTTGTAGTCCTTCTGAGCTCCCTGCCTGTTTTTCTAGAGGTGAAAAGCCCTCTTTTTCTCTCAGAGTTCCAGACAAAGCTCTCTCTTTAGTCATGTTGTCCTTCAACCCCACCAACTCCTTTTGGCACATGGGGACAGCCTGTTCCTGTGCTTTCCCTTCTTAAAGAGCATCCAGCCTTCCTGGATTATTTTGGCCTCCAAGAGAGCCTCACAAGGGGCTTTCTCAGCCAGTCTCCTAAAATTTCAACTGATTAAAAAGGACAAAAAAAAATATAAATTCCAAATAACATCAACTTAAGCAAAAATATATTTTTTTTTAACTGTCGGTGTCTATTTAATCAGAAATTTTATCACAGTATTTATTTTCGGTTAGAGCAATACATTTAGTCCACTTATTTTTCTCCTTTTCAGCTATGAACCACCACAAAATTTCACTTTTTTGTATGATTCCAATCAGAAAATACATGGGAAGGGAAATAAAAAAGTAAAAGTCACTAGAATCACCAGATAAATCAACTTGTTATCAACTAAAATATATTCCCCATTTTCTGTCATTTTTCTAAAAGAAATAATTTTTAGGGGAGATTAAAACTGAACTGAAATTATTACAGTTAGAATTCACAGTTCATTGCAGACTGAATTCAGTTTTCGGCAATATGGATCTTGAGCAACACTGCTGGCTTTTTCCTGCTTTAAGGAAATAATCTCTTGTGATGTTGCCTTTCCATTATTTTTTACTTTGTAGCTGATTCATTATCTCAAAGTGGCGGGTTTAGAAGATAAAAACTTAACAATTATTTTCATTCATTAAGCAGAGAGAAGCTCTCTTCTTTAACAAGCCCCATCTTCAGTCTCAGAGGAAGATGCTGCTTTTACCAGACTGCAAGAAAATGGCTTTTGTAGCTAGTGACAAGGCATGGCCACTCCTGCTAACTGGCAGAGGACCCTAAAGGACCTAATTTAATTTCTCCCCAGGGAAATCCATACTTTCCTTCTTTTGAGACTGGAACTGCAGAAACCTATTAGCAAAACTGCTGGAATCATCTCTTCTTATTATTGAATCAGGAACCACTGCAGAATTGAGCCCTTGGATAATTTTTTTCTCTTTTAAATTACATGACAGAAACAGGCAGCCTCACTGCGGCTTGGGATTTTCTGTTCTCTGACCTCTGCCATCATTACTATTCCCCTGCATTAAAACAGCCTGAGTGTATTGCTGCCCTGCCTTCTCCCTATTTGTTGCTTGTCCACAGAGAGAGTTAGGGAGAAACAAGGCAAAGGCTTTGGTCTTTTGGAAAGGTTTATGCATTCAGTGAATAATAACAGTTTCTAATGGGAAGCCACTGACTCAGCCACCCCTGCTGATGTTTCAAAGTCCCTTATCATAAACAGATGCACATAGCAGTAATCAAAAGTACATTAAAATTCCTTGCTTCTTCCACCTTGGCAACACAAGATGCAAATATCCTTACAGTGCAGTTCTGTTACCTGGGCAATGTTGCCAGGGGACAAGCAAGATGAGCACATCAGAACTTTGCTGGCAGGCAGGGTGAGAGAGCTCCTGACCTACAGCCAGCAGCACAGGCAGTGCAGGGAGAGGAGAGGAGAGGAGAGGAGAGG
>VZRM01005611.1:2549263-2573735 GCA_013397955.1 Grantiella picta
GGAGAGGAGAGGAGAGGAGAGGAACTCAGGACAGGCTCTTGGTAAAACACTTCAGCTCTGTTACTGCACCAGCCAGATGCTCCAGCCCCACTAATATATACAGATTGCTTGCTCCATTTTAGCTATTTATTTTTGGGTACTATTTTGAAAATGTCTCTAACAGACATGTTTTTGAGTCTTAGAGACTGGGCATTTCTTTGTGTCAGTATCCCTTTTTTGCTCTCAGAAAATTCTATTTCACATCAACTGTTGAAGTTGGTCAACTTAATATTAATCATAACAAAATGTCTTATTCTCAGTTAGAACATACAGTTTCTCTTAATGCCTACTTGACATGGTTCAATTTCATGTCCTGTCCTTTCTGTAAGCCATATTTCTCCCCATTTTTTAAAGGTGTCCTCAGCAGATATTAAAAAGGAAAAAAAGAGTACAATCTTTAGAAATCCCAGTCATTCAGGACTACTGTGTTTTGCACAGTGATAATAATCATTTGAAGTTAATAGAAGCAGTATTTCCACAGCTGTGATAATTTGACATAGCTCCTAGGAGTTCTTATTTACAATTTCTTTCCAAATGCTTACTGTAATAATAGCTGGCTATTTTCTTGAGCACCAGGTTGTTTTCACAAAATTAAAATAAATTCCATTACTTTCCTACAAAGATCAAAAGGATCTGTGTTACAAAAGAGAGCATGAATGTTACACATCCCCCTCCAAGTGAATTTCAATGAGAATTAGATTCATAACACCTCCCACAGATCCAGATGTAAGTTACTATATTACTGTATTACCGATCCTAACCAATATCACCTATATGAACTTCAAAAAAACTGCAGCTTCTCTTCTATGACATTTTCAATCTTCATTATTCATTGCCACCTTCTGTTCACTATATTTTTTTATTTTCTCTTCATCTTTTCAACAACAAAAAAGCCATAATACTTTTGTAATTGCTACATAAGGTGTATCTTTTGCCTTTATCTTGTTGTGTGTCTTTCTCACAAAAGGAGAAAAAGCTTATTTTTACATTATCATGGACTGGTCTTTCTTTTGACTTAAGTATCCTGACCAGAAAATCTTATCTGTTTTCTCTGTTCTCATCTAGTGAGGAAAACCTTGTTACAGACAGTCTCAAATTGGATGGGTATCAACACTCCCAGAAGATATCAATACGTATCTTCTCAAACAGCCACCACCTTGTTTGAAAACTATGACCTCCAAAAGTGTCAAAAAATGAAAAACTGCTTGACAGATGCTGATAAAGTTTGTGGTTTACTAACTGCTTTTAAACATTGCATCCTTTTATTCTCCTTCCTGCCCACAAGGTATTACTGTAATATTAACCAAAGGGACCAGAAGATCTTGCCCCTCAGGGAGCTGAATGTATACCAAAAGATGTGCATTAAAAAGCTTAATCTCTTCAATCTTTACCTACTTTTATTTTAAAAGGTTATAAAGAGAGGAGCTTTGATACAACAGGTGAATTATACTAAGGGTAAAGGTAAGAGCAATGCATAAGGAAGATAAAGGCATTATTAGGAAACAGCAGGGAAAAGAGAATTAGAAAGAGCGAGGAGATTATCAGGAAAACTAATTTCAATAGTTGAACTAATATGGTCAATAAGGCTCCAAAGTTGATTCAGCATATCTCAACACAGAGCTTAAATCTACCCCTTCATTATAAAGCCCCTAGACTCCATCTAATTTAGAGGACTGCATAGAAAATAAGCAAAATATTTATTTTAAAACAGTGTACAACTAAACTTTTCCTGCAAATATATAGAAATATTGAACATTATAGCCAAATGTCTTTCAGATATTCTTCCACTGATATAGCAAAACTACACTAACGATGTATGTGGTCTAATAATGTCATTTTAAATAATTACTTACCACGTCCTGGTAAGTGATATAAACATAAATATTCCTTCACCAAAAAAAAAAAATTATCTTCTCTCTGATAAGCAATGACCTTTCAGACTTCAACAAATTATGTATTCAGCTTGTTCCTTTTGAACTGAATGGCATATTGCCATTCAGTGTGCCATCTCAGCAAGCCAAAAACAAAATTAATAAACTGTGATCCTGAAAGTGCTGAACAGATTTTTATAGCAGCAGTATTAGGTAAATCTGTCTGCTATATCATCTATACTATCTTCAGCCTATCTCAACTGCCCTTGCAATAAAAATGTAGCAGAGAACATATTAAGGTTTTAAAAAATGGAAGTACTACTCCAAATCAGAGGAACACAGGTCTAAAAATTACTATCCATCATGAATGGGCATGGAAATTCTCTGCATTTGAACAAAATTTTGTTTTGCTTGTTGAAGAGATCTGCAGTACTCTCATTTTCCTCCACTCCCTACTCAGCCATTTCTGGTCAGTCATAGAAAGTTTTCATTGCAGCAAACGTCTTTCTATATTAAGGATCTGGGATTACAATGTGGAAGGGGGTTAGATTATAACAGCCTTTAATTACCCAAAGCAGCAGCAGCTCTTCTTCCCTGCCTGAGATGTGGAGAGCAATAGTTTGAAGAGAAAGAATACTCAAACACCCACAGGATAATGGAGATCCTGAAGGGAAGAAAGACAGATTTTGCTCAGGAGGAAATGTTCCTTTTGGGAGAGTAAACCTTCCTATTAATGTCAATTGAACCATCTACCTGATAAGACAGAAACCACTGGAAGTCAAAATGGTCTGAGAAAAATATGAAAGAGAGCAAGGAGCATGAACTTCTAAAACAGAAGCAAGGTAACCAGGTTTAAAACACAGTAGGAGCTGAATTTTTTTCTAAAGGGAGAAGTAGGACAGAGTTAGAATTAATGGAACTGGATCTAAGGCATATGGTTCCACTGCCTCTTGCAGTGATAGAATTTTATCCTAAAAAGCTTTCATGAACTTCAGCAAAACATTATTTTCTACAAATGTAGAAGATGAACCTTTGACAGAACTTGCTGACTGCTTCCAGGCACAAAAAACGACTAGATTTTGAGATGGAAAATCAAAAGATCTGTTCTGAAAAAACTAAATATTAAGTATGTTTCTACAGAGGAGTAGTTTTGATTCAAAGTTAATAAGTTGTAAACAACACTCTTTACAATGTAATGCAAGAAAATGAAGAATTTCTACTTAATAACAGAATACAAAGAAGGAAGAAACCCGGAGGATTTCAACTGATATGAAATAAAAATATTCTGTTTATTAATAATTCTCTTCTAATAATTTCATAGCTCATTGGGACCCCCTTCATTATCAGTAAAATTCCTTTAATAATTTCCCATGAAGAGAATTAAGGATTCTCTTCTAAGTCTTTTTCTTCTGTGATTCATTCTAAAATATATTTTCACATTTCAGTAAAAAGGTATCTCAATATCATCTTATGGTGTCACAGTTATTTGGCTTTTTTTTCATTTCAGCAGTATTTAATTTTACATTTGTAAAACATACCAAGACATTTCTCCTCTGTTCATCAAATTTGGGGTTTTTCCTGGCAATGTTAACACTTTTGTTTGAGTTTGCTCGTTTTTTCAGGGTTTTGTTCCCCACAGCTTTCAGGGCAACCATTTCATTTTTGCGTTTCTCTCTCGTGCCTCTTCATCTTTTGAGCACTTTACATTGTAGAAAAGTAGCATTTAAAATTCGCTCAAGTAATCTCTCCTTCCAGTAAAAGACTGCTATTTTCTGAAAAGCAGAAAAATAATAAGGGAACATTTAAAATATTTCACTCTGCCTAAGCCTAAGGAAGTTTTATTGTTTTGATTTCAGTATATTTGTCATGCCTCAGAGTCTAAAAATTTGATGTTCTTCCTATTTTGTGGAGGAGATGAGTTTGTGAATGTAGATCTAATTAGAGAGAATAAAATCATGTTACCAGTACAGAAAACAATAAAACTTCACTAATATCAGCAACTTAAAGGACAGCAAGAAAAATTACAAGACAGACCATATCAACATGTACCATTTTCTCCACTAAAGGCAAGCAGTTTATTTCTATTAAATCTAGGATTACTCAGAGCAATTTTTCTGGTTTAGTCACCTTTCAGTCAGACTAAAACAAATAATACCATAGTGTATAATCATATTACCAAAAATCCCAAAACAAAACACCNCTCTAAAGCAAACACAGTGTTTGTCCTCAGAGAGAATAAGACCTGTTGTGGGTACACACAGCCTGGCTTTTGCAAGATTGTCCTATTCTCCTGTTTCAACTCCGCCGTTGCCATAGCTTTATCTTGGAAATCAGCTTTAATCTACAAGTTGAGGTCTGTTAATTGATAAATTACATCAGTTGCAGAAGATTTATAATTCACAGAAAAATATGCTTCTGTGAGAGCCTCTTTAAATCACTGGAAACAGAAGGTATGCAATGATAAAATTTTTCATTGCAGAATTTATTTGCCAAAAGAAAAACAGAACATCTGTGGGAAAGATTTTTTTTTCATTTGAAGCACTTGGTAGAATACCAAATCAACTACATCTCTTCAAATTACTAGGACAACTTGCTGTGAAAAGTTTGTCCTTCCAAGTGAATACTACATAGTTTTTCCTTACAGAAAATGATCAAATACAACCATTTTTACTAAATGTTGTTTATAAAATTCTCTCAGTTCATGTTTGACTTTGGATAGTTTCAATTTTTTTTAAATTGATAATAGTGAATAAAAAATAAATTAAAGGAAGTAGCTTCTTATCCTTTGTGTCCTCTTGACACAGATCATTTTACAGCAGGCAGGACAATTTTTCTTGGCCACTACATGCCAAGATACTTCTTTCAATCTCATTCCAGAAACAAGAACCTAACACCTCCGAATCAGTTTTAAAAAACACGTTTCTCTGCTTCTGCATCAGTTTTGGGCTCACTACAGTCAATAAAACACAGCAGCTTTGGGGCTTGAGACTAAACTATTCATTTATCTCACAGCAATAGCTAACTGGTTTCTTTGGAGTTTTGGAACCTCCTTCAAACATCTCGCTCCAAAAGTAGAGAGGTTATAGAAACAAACTCTATCTGGACTGGGTTTGGGGTTTAGGTTTTTTTGGTTTTTGTTATATTCAACATGACTTATGAAAGGATGGAGTCTAAATTTGATTTCTTAACATGACTTCACCAAATTGGCACTAAATGAAAAGGATGCCACTGATTTTTCTTAATATCCTGGTTTATCCAAGTGGTAAAATCCTGCAATTTTCAACCTTCTCAGCTGCTCACCAGATACTCAATTGCATTTGGAGGCTGGCCCAAGCCTGAAAACTTGGAAAATCATGATTTTTATGAAACACATCGGAAATTCAGTTTTTCATTCCTGATCTATGACACCTGACATGTCAGGACTCCATTTATCACAGGTTGTGGGATTCACAGATATAAAATTTGCCCCATCTCTATTGCTTTGCAACAGACCTTTTTATTTATTTACCTCAGACTACAGTATTACATGTCTCATTGTGCCTCCAGTAATTCAGTCACTTGAAGAGAGTACACAAAATCTGTTTCTCACATTGTGTGACAAACCCTGTCTGTTTGTCATGCCTGGTGTCTATATTTAATTGCAGCCGACAGTGTGTGGGTAGCCCCAACAGCTCCGAGTGGGAAGGCAGAAATGGCAGTGACAAAACCTGTGGGATCAATTCTGAGCCACAAAATTGCCTCTGGCCTCCTTGCCCTCTTTGTAGCTATCTCCTGGAACTGGTGTGACCCTGATCATCTGCTCCTCACTCCAACCCCAAGAGAGAAGAGCCAGCTGTAGTTGCTTCCAGCCTATCAAGTGTACCCTAACAGGAACACTGTGTTTTGTTCATTATGGTATTAAACTGTGAAGCAAATAAAAATCAAAATATAGCCATAAAGCAATATTTGTTTCTTTGTGAAAATTTAATAAGCATACTTTGTAGATAGAGCTTTAGCAAATCTATTGATGTCTTTAAAGCCCAAAAGATCTGGGACATGCTTCCAGGAGCCTGCCGTGCTTATTCCCACCACCCCATGTAGCACGTGTGCATGTTGGTGCCCACAAAATCTCGTGTTCCTAGATCAGTTCCAGGCTCAGCTGCTCTCCCATCAACTCATTTTGAGGAAGGAAAGGATCTTGAAGCCAACCAGATTGCATAATAGAAGCCATATAATGTAAAGGTATATGCAAAATGATGGAAAGTTGGAATGGGTGCTGTTCTCTGGTGTGTCAGACAGTTTGTTACTGACTGGGATAGTGCAATCTTTAGGGGAAGCTATGTACCAGTCACAATAGTACATATTCACAGCAGTAAATAACAACTGAAACAACCATTACAATTATTTTAATATTTTTTTCTGCAAAGGAGTAATAATGTCTTTCAACATAAAGTCATTAAAAGATTTTTTTTAAATTTCTCCTTTGGGTGCACCTCTCTAAATGACAGCATAATTTGTTAACAGCTTTGAAAAAGTTCTTGATAATCATTTTCTGTCTTTTCTTTATGTAAACTGTTAAGTAGTTGCAGACGAATAACCCATTTCAACAGGAGTCATCTATATAAAATTATAATTGCTAAAAATAATCACAGCAGAAATGCAACTGGGTTTTCTTTGAGTGACACCAAATCTTGGAAGCTTATAAGGTGATGATTTTTATTCAATTTAAGAGGTCCATGTTTTTAGTTATTAACTGTAATTTTGTCTGTTCATTAATGTAGAAGCAACTATTTTCTCACTGCCTGGAACCTTTCTCATTACTATCAAATCTATTCTTACCTGAAGACATTTTCCAAACAAAAGCTATGAGGCCAAGTTCAGAATGCAGCTGAAATAATTTCTTCCAGATCTGAAGTCACTCTTTTGTGTCTGTATTAGGAGAGGATCATTACTTTTTCATTACTCTTATGCATTGCTCATTTCAGTCCTCCATTATTCTTCACCTATAGACTCTTATCTTACTGCATTCTTCCCTTGAATAGCTGCCAATCATCCTATTTTATATGGAGCCTGGATGGTCTTAAATGCCATAATTAGTACAACTAATCACTGAGTACCTCAGCTGAAAGATTTGAGTGCATTTAGCTGAAATATCTTAATTTGTTCTTTTTTTTTTTTTTTGTAACAAAAACACCGAATCTGAAGAAAGCTGCATTTAATGGTCATGGATGTCTTTGCAAAGCACCTTCCATATTTACAAAGGCTTCCTATGCTCAGCCTTGCACCTGCCGTTGAAAGACTTTTGGTAACTTTGTACAACTCCATGGCATGCCATGATTTATTTGTTACAAGAGAGGCCACTATGTCTCAGGAAAAGGGATGAAAATATCGTGGATGTACATATGCCTCTGAATGTCATTTCTTCCTAGTGATTCTTGAACCTGGTGATCAAATGTCTAAAAACTGAATTATTACTATTGTCTTCAAAGAGAGTAGAAATACCTGTTTTCACACAAAATAGCACTTTCTTCTCAAAATTTTTCTTCATTACCTTCTGATCAGAGACCTCAAAGATGCACTTGGACTTCTTTCCATCCCGAAAGAAATAAAATCTTTTAAAGATTCAGTCAGGAAGAGCCACTAAGAATAAAAGAATTCCAGCATGACTACTATCAAGCATGACCACTATCAAGCACATTAACTTCGCAGCTCTCTTCGGAAAGGGTAAATGCAATTTTCTGTCCACACTTTCAAAGTCGGTTTCTGGCCTTGTGTCACTCAGTCATGTTAAAATGCAGTCCTTAGAGTAAAAATACACCTAAAGCATCTCCATTGAATAGTCTACTGCTTATTGCCTTGAACTTGAGAGTTTCAGACCTCTCAGGCAATGGCAAAATAAAAAATGGGGTATCCCAAATTCTATACAGAAGAGGGATAAAAATATTTCAAGTCTTTCCTTAAAATGAATTGCTGTGGACTTTTACCAAAGGTTAATTGAAGGAGGATACAACTGCATGGAGCCAAGGTCCAGCTACTTATTCCCAACATCAAAAGATTTTTGTATGGCTAGTCTTCTTTCCATACACAACATTACATGTAAGTATTCACTATAGGAATTTAGATTTCACTTTGTGAAAGGTCTGTTCTGCCTTTTCCTAAGAATGAACAAAGGTCTCATGCAGTAACTCTGACTAAAGGATCTCCTCCTAGAAATAATTAGTAAGTATGTTCTAAACCTTTCCCAATGTCAGTTTTACAGGTAAGACCAGAGCTGGTGTTGAGGTGGACTGTCATTTCAGCAAAGGTGATGAATGACTTCAATCCAGAATGCAGCCTAATGAAGATTCCTAATGAGCACTGACCAGATGATGTTTTAACCTATTGTATCAAATCATGTAACATTATATCTCATAGAGAGCGGACAATTGATGTAAATGCACACAGAAATATATCATTCTTTAGGCCAAAGTCTTAAAACTGCTCATAGCAGCCCTCATAGGTTTTTAGGGTTTTTTTTCAATTTTTTCAACACCCCCCAACTCAGCCTGACTATGTGTCATCTGAGAAAAACACATCATGGTCAATTGTTTAAGATCTCAGCTTCTGTTCCAGTATTAAATAAAGAACAGCATTTGTGAATGACAGCAAGCTTTTAACACTGTTGAGAACACAGTGTACTAAACATTAGATGTAGAGAAGAGAACTTGTTTTTCTATTTTTTTTTCATCAGAATTGTTCATAATGGGTTTGTATAACACTCATCCACTTACAGGTTTCAGGCAATGTGGGCGAACCTGGATGCCCCCAGATGACAGCCAGGAGCAGCCTCTCCAGCACGGTACCCGCTCTGCCTCAGAACTTTTGCTGCAGGGTCAATGCTGGGTTTGCACAAACAGATGTAACTCCCAAAACTCTCTGAGTTGCCCTGTTCAAAGCTTACAGAAACTAGTAATGATGCTCACAGAGCTTGAAGCAAAAATACACTTTGTTTTTCCAAAAGGCCTTCCAGGAGAGAAATGTAAAATGTTCTTTTCATTTGGACTTTCAAGATATGTCGCCCTTAGAAAGAAAGAAATGAAGTAGTTCTTACTTCTTATCACAGACCCAGGGTTCAACAAATCCTATATAATCTACAACCTTCTAACAGCTTTAATAACTAAGAAGAAATCATTCTTCACTGCAAACATCAATAAGTTTGCATGGTAGCTGCAGGTCTCTAATGAAATGTTACAATCCTAGCAATATTTAAAAAAAAAAAAACAGAGCGAAGAAAATAACAAGACATAAATCTGTGTACTGAGTCACAGTAGTGCCCAATTACCCAGATCAAGTTTTTTGACATGTCACTGCATATTTACTTCACTCCTGTCTTTGGCAATTCTTTCTATAATTTTCATACGTTGCTCTATTATACCTCTGCTCCATTTTGCATGCACAGCATGTCTACGCTCATCCCCAAGCCTTTCCACAAGCCCCACGTTCTCTCCACTGGTGAAGCTGATCTGCAAAAATCTGTAGAGCATTCCTTGTTTCACCATCTTTGTCTCCCACGTCACCATTCTACTTTTGTTTTAAAGTTATTTTTAATTGAGGGAATGATCAAGCCTAATTTTGTATATGATCACAGAACATTTTAGATTGCAATGAAAAAAATGTGCATTTTTCACTGTCTGTAAATTCAGATAGTCAAGACTGACCAACCAGCTGCTATACTTACATTTTTGTTCCAGAAATGCACTTAGAAAATCAATATATACTTGGAAAAGGGGATCAACAAGGATTCTGATCTTAAACTCAAAAAACTTATGGGAAGATTCCTATTGATTTTGAAGGGTTTTGAAATATAGTTTTTCATATGTTGTTCAGTCAGTTTTTAAAGCTTATTCTGAGGAAATTGCCATTTTACTATTACAGAAACCTAAAATTTCTCCATGTAAAGTAAGCTACAATTCAAAAATCGTTTAAAAAATGTCAGAAATTTTATTCAGCCAGAGAAAGGACAGGAAAAATGAAAAAGATCAAATTTGTGCTTGCAAATTGCTGCTTCTTTGAAGGCTGATGATAAAAATTAAGACAAGTGAATTATATCAAAGTAAGGTAGAAAATTAATTAATTTGAATTAAATTGAATTTATGCAAGGATGCTGCTAAAAATCACTAAAAGTAAATTTTTACAAGAAGAAGCCCACAGCCCCAAACGATAGTCATAATGCAGCATGACAAATCAACAAATCAACTGAACATCATCCAGATTTTTGAGAACTTGATAGCCAAGAGACATGACAGATGGCTGAATAGCAAACATGCAGGCATCTTTCTTCTTTTGTGAAGCAAAGCTTTTTCCAAATTTTCCTAAAGTGTAGTGGCTTTATTCGCTGAATTAGTTTACCTCCTACATTTGGAACACCCTTAGCAAAGAGGGAAGGAAAGCTTGCCAATTTCAGAGCATTCAGATATTTTGAAAAAAGTGCCAGAATCTCAAAGAGTTCTATTCCAGCTTTGCAAATGGAGAAACTGAGGAACAGATGGACTGAGAAGGCTTCTTTTGCACTGAGAAATTCCCCTTGAAATCAGTCAGTGGTGAGCACAGATTTGATGGAAACAAGATTTCACAGTGAAGCTGACTACTGGAATTAGAATAAGGATCTAACAGTTCCCTCACTCTCATGCTTCAGAATCCAGGTAAAACCAAATCTCCTTTCTCGAAATAAGAATCTGATATCTTTTCAGAGTCCATTCTCTGCTAATCATTGCATGAGGTTTTATATCTCAGAAGAGCACACACCAATCTGTTTCTCAAATTTAACAATTTTCTGACTTGCTTTTGCCCGAGAAATGTGGGATAGACCCAAATTTGAAAAAGGAAGACTGATGAATTGCACTTTACAGAGATTCACATGAAAATGTGATGTGGTTTATTGGAGGACACCTGGTGGTTGCTGGCATCTTTGGAAGGACTTTAACAGATGTGGCACATCCCTTCTCAGCTGCTCAGATTTTTCCCATTTCCTGTGATTTTGGTCTTCTCACCAACAGTGTCAATAATAAAGAAATCTATATACCTAACACCATAACTACAGTGTCTTAATCTCCCCGTACAGCCAACACCGTGGGATGTCAGACACATAAATCAACTATGCTATTTAGGTACTTTAAATATATCAACTCACTTTCTGTTTACATTTGAAATTATCTAAATAAAATGTTTCATCTTGGGTTTAGTTAAGGATTTTTCTGTGGGAGAGTTTGGGGGGTTTTTTCTATATGTTGGAAATAGCAACTAAGTCTTAGATCATTTGTTTTTAAGCATGTAAAAGATAGATGGTTTCAGAAAATCATGCTTGAGCAAGTGACTTATGCCACAGTTCTCAGACACTTATTGCAGGGTAGAATAGATACCTCTCTGAAGGTCTACTCCACTGTCCACTGAACAACCTTAGAAATACAATTTGTATTACAGAAGTAATATTTAAGTAAATACAACTAGGAAAGGTGAATCAAGGTGCAGATTCAATAATAAAAAGCCATTTGATTCCCAACTTGATGTAATTTTTAAAAATCTGAAATCAAATATGGTAATATTTTCATAACTCAAAAAGGAAGAAAGGTCAATGAGAAAAATCCTTTTCCATAAATAGTTTTGAAGTAAATTAACTGGCATTTTGCAACAAAATTATCAGGCTTTAGTATATACATATCTTGGGCTTCACTCTAATTTAATCAAGCAATTTATAGTCATGCCAGATCTAGCATTAACCAAAATGTAAATTACACTAGAAATTAATAGCTCTGCTACAGATGAAAATTTTTAACCCTTCTAGAGTCTAGTTTAGCATTATAATCTTTCTGTGTACTCACAATAAAAATTTTTTTCTACCATTAAAAATATATTTTTCTGAGTTAACATACATTATTTAAAATGTCTGTACTGAATAAGCTTAGAAACGAATGTCACAGATAGTGTAACATCTTTTTAGCTCAGTAGGGAGTGCTGAGGGAGTATCACTGAGCCTCTGTGATCTGTTCTGTGTGATGGGAAATGTCATAAGAGAGCATAAGGTCTGTTTCCTCTGGCCACTTCCTTCACCTTGGAGTGAAGGCTTGAACAAAACCTTTCTGCCCAGGGCAGGCAGAGCAGAGTGCCAAGTTTTACACATGTCAACATGATCTGAAAATAGTGAAGACTTTTGGGGATCATGGAGGAAAAGAAATTGAGGGTATTTAAGACAAGCTTATGTGCAAGCACTGAAGTTTATCTGTAATTTGAAAAGGTAAACAAAAGTGAACTCATGAATGAATAATAATTCTCAAAGCACTGTTCCAGTGTGAACCTGCTCTCTTTACATCCATACCAATGTAAATATGAAGAACTCAGGCTGGAAGTTACTGGCACCACACTGATCTTAATCAGATTTTGTAGAGGGCATTTCGGAGTTAGGAGGCTGACACAGGGATCTGGAGTTGGCATAGTATAGGGGACAAAATAAAGTTGGAGATCTGAGTACATGTTATTCCGCTTAGTTCAAGATAAAACAATAAACATCAGGAAAAAAGTGTCTCCCGGAACCAACAATGAAGATACCTGAAATAAGTGTATAGCAGACCAATAGGCTCTTGAAACAGATGCATGTTGATTTTACTACAAGTCATTGCATCTACAAAGAAGGTTAAGCATTATGGAAAATGCTTTTTTACAATTTGCAATAACATAATACATTGGCAAAAAAGTTTATAATTAACATTCAAATCAAGGATAATTTTATTCCTAGTAGGGAAAAGTATGAAAGCTGAAAAACTGCAGTTTGCAAATATCACAGTATGTATCAGAGATAACAAAGCATTTCCAAAGTCGTCCAAGAATTTATATGCATATGCGTTTTACTTAGTAATTTAGGCAGAAACTATTGCTGACTTTCCACAGTCAGCTTTAAAAGAGAACTGGACTACACATTACTAGTTAGGAAATTTAATTTGAATCAGATAAATTACCAAAAAATTTAAATGTATTTGTTAAACAGAGTTAAACCTCTAAGTGTTCAGTTTCATTCAAAATTAAAGTGACGTCAATACGGTATGACATAATTTTCAAAGTGAATTAAGCAAATCCAAATTAGGGCTGTCTTAGTCCTAAGAAAAAGAAATCCCTGTAGGTGTTAACTGTAATCTAAACAGTCATTTTCATAAGTGCCTTTCTTAGTGTAATGTAGTTTATTCTCTGGGCTTCCTTGAATTAACCCAGAAAGAATTGTAATAATGTATGAAAAATCTCCAGTCAGATCCAATGTTCTTCATACAGGGCAAATTCCCAGAGACTTAATAAATCATAAGGGATATTTGACTTAAGATATTTGTTTTCCAGAGGGCAAAAATTAGCAACATCTATGCCTCAGATTAACAAATAAAAGTTTAATAACTAAGAAAGAAATTTACTGATTTAGAAAAGAAGCAAATATGTATTTATATATTAGTGCTTAAAATCAGGTGGGACACATCCATTTTTTCTACTATGAGATGTTCTACCCTGGTCCTTCATCTGAATTTGCCCTATGGAATTATGCTTGGAGATTATTGCATCTTTTACTTCACTATCAGCTATGCATTTTTTTCCTTGCAATTCCTTGTATTAAAAAAAAAAACACATTAACTTCTTTCCCTAGAGAACTTTAACTGCCTTTTATTTACTATTTCTTTTGATAAGAGCACTTTAATAGGCTCATCTAATGCACAAAACTATCCAACTGACCTCTTTAAGGAAGACTGATTTTTATTTCTCTTACATTATTGCACAGCTGAAATGCTTGTTTACAGCACTTTCTGTGAGATCAGAATCAGACTGACTTGTAAATAAAGAAACAGTGCTGTTGCAAGACAAAAGGTTTGAATGAATGACAAAAATACTCACAAATGTGTCCCTCAAACGGGACTTGAGAGAAAATTTTCAAACTTAACCTTTAAATAAATTTAACATCTGTTATATACCCTTTGTGTATCACAAATAAATAGTGAACAGAGCAGAGAGCATCACTGCCAAATATTGCAAATTCATGATCTAGTCTAGTCTCACACTGTGTAATCAATTTCCTATCAAAAATAATCCCATTAAATAGTAATTCATCTTTTCAAAGCAAAATTCTTTGGGTACTTTCCCCATGGAATTCTATGCAACTCTAATGTATACCTTTTTTAAAAGCTACTGATACTCTGAGCCTATCAGTAAATTCAATGTGAATATAGATAGTTTAAAAATTCCAACGTGTCCCTCCCTGGCATCCCACAGCAGCTTGTAAACTCCCCTTACAGTTATAAAATCCACATACAATTTTTCAATTCCTTTTTGAAGTGCACTCACATATTTCTCAATGTTTCTTCTCTAATGTGGGGAAAAAAATTAATTCAATAATTTTATTTTGCAGAACTTCTGCCTATAAATATTCCCTGGATTTTTTCGCATCACTCAGTGAAATGCAGTGAGTGCTTTGTTATAACTCTAGAATTTTCCTCAGAGTAATTGCTTAGGGAGTTGTTTTCCTGTCTACATTTCATTAATGATGTGTACTTGTATACAGAAAATACTTATGTATGTGTTTCGTTTTGGTAAACAAGCTCAGAAAAATTCTGTTTAAAGTATGCCTTTTTTTTCTTCTGTAAAGTCTCTTCACGTTTTAATATTTTATTACAAAATTACAACGGTTCTGAAAACATAATTTTTTTCTTCAGCAAAAATATGAGCTTATTTCTATCCTCACTGCCATGTGGAAAAAATATTTTTCTAATACAACAGAAAAGACAGATGTCCTAGAAACATAGAATCAAAGAATCATAGAACAGTTTTGTGTTGAAAAGGATCTTCAAGACCATCCAGTACCAACCTCCCTGACACAGGAAGGGGCATTTTCCACTACATGTAACTCAAAGCCCCTTCCAATCTGGCCTTGAGCACTTCCAGGACTGAGGTTCCACAGCTTCTCTGGGCAGCCTGTTCCAGTGCCTCACCACTCTCACAGCAAGTAATTTCTTCCTAACATCTAAGCTAAACCCACCCTCTTTCAGTTTAAAGCCATTCCCCCTTGTTCTATCATTACCTGCCCTCTTCAAAAGTCCCCTCCCAGGTCTCCTGCAAGCCCCCTTTCTCTTCTCCAGGCTGAACAAGCCCAGCTCTCTCAGCCTGACTTCCTAGCAGACAATTGGAAAATTGAAAAATCTAATATTTCCTTCCAGCAAAATTTACTGCATTCATGTCTATTGGATTTTGATAAACAAATTTCTAACATGAAAGTCAAATTTTCCAGGTTTCACTGTACTGTATTATGAGGAGCAAACCAGTACTTCAGCCATCCAGTCACAGTAACATTAATATCACCATCGCTCGTGTGAGAGGGATAAAGAAATCATTAGCACTTCTATTAGAGGCCTTTTAATCATGTCCCTCTCTTGACATACCTGCAGTAGCATGCATCAGCCCTAGCAGTTAAGGTGTTGTATTTTAACGACTTGGCAGCTGGAAATTTTCAGAATTATCTGGTACTCAGGTCTGTCTTATCTTAAGAGAGGAAAGCTTTTTGCGTTGTTATGCTCTCCTCTTGTGAGTACTTCATTACAAACCCCACAAAAACATATTGCTAAATCACTTGGCTGAGAAAGGTACACTCAGATTTTTCCCTCTCATGTTTATTTTTTTCATAAGATCACATTTTTACTTAGACCTTGATATATGCATGTTTTCTCACTGATGATTTCTTGGTATTAATAAAATGAACCATGTAACTTAAAGTGAAACATTTTATTTCATTGAAGTGCCAGCTGTTCTTACATACATAATAATTGCAAATTGCCTAGGCAACCTGCATAACTACACAAGACATGAGAAGTCCTCTGGCTCTGACAGCTTGCACATAAACACTTTCTTCTTTAGAAATGAGATCCTTGCATCTGTGTGGTGCACTGCCCTCACTTCAGCGTGTGCACACAGGCCAGCCAAGGACGATGCTGACCTTGGGAACATTTAGATTTAGAGCCTCTTTAGATTGCTCTTGCAGGCAAAGGAGGGAGATGCATTCCTCCCACGGGTAGGTGAGAGTGGCTCTGCCTCTGTTGCCCCCTGAGCAAACCTGAGCCCAAACAGACTGAAGATGTCCCAGCTTCCATTAAACAAATTAAGATGAGCCCATCATACATGTCTCTTACCTCAGTGGCTTGTAAATATGGGGAATTATTTTAAAGTTTTCCTTTCCAGTTTAAGCCCTTCCCTAGGTCCATTCTGGGGGCAATTGCTGATAAGAAAACCAGCTGGTAAGTTTGTTAATAAACCTTAAATTACAGGTTTCTTTCTGAAAACTGAGAGCATCACAATGAAATATTCTTAATATTGATGAGCTCGATTGACAAGTGATGTTCCTCTGATTTTTAGTCCTATATGTAAGCACCGACAAGTCAACTTGATTTCTTTTCATCTCATTTTAAATAGACTTTTAAATTCTACTCCAAAAGTAAATCCACACAACAATCATGAGGGTGACAAAAACAGCCACTCAAGCAAGCTGAGTCAAGTTAAAGACCACAACTGTTTTCATATGGAGGCAGATTTGAGTAGTGGTTAATCTACCACACCCTGGTAACAATTTTAACTATGAAACATCTTGGTCTTCAGTGTGGCATTGACTTACAAAGTCTCTTCCCTTTTTAATTGCAGAGTTATAAAAATTTTTCAGTAGAAATATAGCACATTTATGTATTTAGAATTTTTTTCCAGAAGGAAAAGTAGCATCCCAATATTTTCAGTGTCATAATAACAAAAGCAAGAGGTAAGTACGGAAAACAAACCCCGACTATAAGTGATTATGTTTGCCTTTAGCATTCATTGCCCACAGTCAAGATAAATTCAACATAAATCAAAATTAGCAATTTACAGTACTGACTTACAGCAATCAAAGATTAATTAACCTGTGGAACAGAGATTAAATTCAGCTATCCTTGAGAGATCATAAATTCATCTAGATTCCATATTTTATTGAGAAAAAAAATCAGCAAAATTTTCAAATCCCGGAGAAAAATTTAAAGATTAAATTGTACTGGAAATGTTCTTACAATTATGTTAATTGGTTTGCTTTTCAGCCCAGGACTTTCAAAATAGGTTAATATGTTTGCCTCTTTGGAGGCCTAATTTTGGCTTTGGTGAGGTTTTACATTTGTCCTTGAGAAGAGTAAGAAATTTATAACTAAAAAGCATGAAAAGGTTAAGAGAAACATTCCCTTCCCTATTGCCTCCATCAAACCAGCATCCCGAGAATATTGATGGTTTAAATTACAGATGAGCGTACCCAAGAAAGGAACAAGAAATAGGCAGAAAAAGTTGTAGCCAACAGTACCAAATCTTAGCAGAAAAAAATCCTACATCGAAACATAAATAAATGTTTGAACAAGAAATACTTGTCAGGAGATAGAAATTATCATAATGGATAAAAATGAAAAAAACTTTCTGGCATAGAAGCTGAATAAAGAAATGAGTAGATGTCATTACAGTTATAAAACCTATAATTCAACATGAAATATCATTTGAAAGATGTGAGACTGAAAAACAAATTAACAGGATAAATTTTTCTAGTGTTCTGGATAAGTTACTGCTAAATGTAAAAGCTGGGTGGCAAAACTAAAACAATAAACATAATTTAATCACTAAATATCAGCTTCTGGAGGTCACTTTTGATTCACCTCTAACTTTGGTACAACTCAGAAATCCATAAAAACCAGCACAAAAAAAGTCAAGCAGGTTAAAAGAGGTTTTGAGTTAGTTTATTAACATGTCATGTACTACTTTAACATCAGTTTCATGACTGGAGACTCATGATGGTTTAGGCTGGTGCAGAAGAAACTAGAAGATCCTCAGTCTCAATATTTCAGTTCTGGTACTGAACTACAGGTTTGTGTTTAAGGTGCTTCTTAGCAGCTGTTTCTTACTAGCTCTTGTCTTTGCTATGTTTAGCTCCTGAGAGTTTGCCAGTCATTATTGGATAATCTTTTGGTTCCTCGATCAGCTAAATTTTTTAAGAGAAAAAAATCATAGAATCAATCACAAAATCATAGAGTCACAGAATCATAGAATATGCTGCATTGGAAGAGACCCATCAGGGTCCTTGAGTCCAACTCCTGGCCCTGCACAGGACACTGCAAGAGCCACACCGTGTGCCTGACAGCATTGTCCAAATGCATCTTGAGCTCTGTCAGGCTTGCTGCTGTGACCACTTCCCTGGGGAGCTGTTCCAGTGCCCAAACACCCACTGGGTGAAGAACCTCTCCCTGATATCCTATTTAAACCTCCCGTGACTCAGCTTCATGCTGTTTTCTTGAGTCCTGTCACTGGTCACAAGAGTGGAGAGATCAATAAAAAAGATGGCAGAGTAGACACAGTATGAGATACTTGGAACTGGCCATTATGAATCTCAGTATTCTCAATACAGTCTCAGTAGCCTCTTCAAAAGCATTTCCCATTTTTAAAAAACATTAATTCCTATCTTTTTAGTGAAAGTTCAGTAGAGTCTACAGAGCCTACAGAAAACATTCTTTTAAAGACAGTAAGACATTCAGCTGCAAATATAAGTGTTTCTGTGATTTTCAATTATCTACAATACATTAAAACCATATGATTTCCATCAGCTTACCTCTATCTTTGTCTCCATATTTGCATCTGCCCATCTGACGGTGAGGTAAGGAATACATACTGTGTTATAAATCCTGCATTCTTAAGGGCATTTTCTAGAAAAACTGATCACTTCTAATGGGTGCCTTCTAATCCTTCCCTCAGAATTCTCATATACCATATGAAGGGTAAACCACATGTGAGAGATGATATTAAACTAAATATTGAAGGTCCACAGCATGCCAACAGAAGACTTCAGGGTTACCCAACATATTTCTCCAGCCACCTCAATGCTCGGAAAGGTCAAAGTTTGCACATATGGCCCTTCTGAACTGCTGCATGCACCTACAATACATAGCAGAAATGCCTGCAGAGGAGCCAAAAATTTCAACAAAATTATGCGGCTTTGATGCTCCTTTAAAAAACAAAAGGAGTATGGCAAAGTAAATAACTCATCAGCATATGGAGGCATAAACACCAGAAGGAGCCCTGAAGGAGATGTGTCTTATTGCATTTTAAACAAATATCAAGGTAGGTAACTTGCATGACAAATACACTGCAATTTGATTTCAGTAACTTATTAAATTAACAAAACCATATTTGTTTACCTCAATTACCAAAATTGCAGAACTTGCCATGTTATTTTCAAGCACCATTTCAGTCTCAAACATGGATTACGGAGGAGAATTTCAGTTGAATTTCAAATGGTTTTGTACCACAGTCCAACATAGAGAATTTATGCTCCATAGGTTTTCTGAGCAGAATTAAGGTTATGCAAACACATCATTTACTGTATTTTGTCCCATCATATGATAGATAATGCCTTACATTCACTTCTAGTAATAATTGGATTACTTACAAAAAACCCATCAGGTTTTAAATCATCAGATCTGTTTTCTAGGAGCCCACTTACCTCCGTCCCATCACTGCAGTATCTGAGTCACACATGATTTTCATATGTAGAAATGGGCTTTTACAGGCATTTTCTCTACCTCTCTCATAATAGGTCTTAGTTCACACTACCCAACAGTCACCATATACCCCAGGCTCAGAGCTCCTGTTCCAACCTGCTCATCACAGCCAGACCTATACCATGACAGTTTCTTCAACCAGCAAGAGATGGGACCATTACAGCTGTGAAATTACTTAAATCCTATAGACCATCTTTGTAAAGGAATCTGAAACAGCAGATACGCCTCCAGTGCTGCTTTTAAAACGTACTGGCACCCAACTCCTCCTTGGAGTCAGCTGCCTTAGCATTTCTAAATTAATCTTGCTTGAAACTACCTTGCAAATTTTGCCCACCTGATTTCTTTATCTCACAACAAATACCTGGGACAGTGTCTGGGACCAAGCTCCAGTACTCCAAATGCTAGTTCAGGGTACCTGCAGGACCATCTTTCCACTCTTGGAGCTGTTATTGCAGAGTTAGACTATAAGCTTTGTAAGGGAGAAAACATTACCCGCTTTTTATTAGGTTTTTTTTTTTTTTTNCCACAAGTATACTAATAACTTCAGCTAAAAAGAAATTTGAAATTCACAGCCAGTTTCCACTAGGGCAAGTTTCCCATGGATACTATTTATCTTCACTTGTTCAAAGGAAGTTGACAATACAGTGTGGAACAGAGCTAGCATCTTCATATTCATTTATGCTCAACATGCTGAGCTTTGGCATGTGATATATTGAAGCATGAATTCTTACACCATCAAGCCTCAGATAGATCAAAATATTTCCTACATTAACTCTTATTAACAAAGCAGAGGGTAAAGAAATAAAGAACTGTAAAAAGAGGATAACTCTCTTCAACTGAAAGCAGCTGCTCAGGTTGCATGAAAAACAAGAATTTAATTTGTAGCAACAGAACGCAGACTGCTTGATAATGTTCAGGAAGGTACAGAAAAATCTTCAAACACAAACCTCAAAAGCCTCCCACGCTTGGAGAGACACTCATCCAGCTGGTTCCCTACTTGAGTTCCTTCTCCAGCAGAGCTGTAGCCCACTTTTTCTGCAGTGCTCCATCATGGCTTCTCTCCTGCTTCATGCCATTTGTGGCCTTGGGTATTGGGCCTGACACAGCAGGTGTGACACTGCCTGAGCAGGGCCCACTTTCTGAGGAACAGAGCTAAAAGGACGTGTCCTGCCTTCACAGCCTCTGGCAATAACATCTTGCCTCAAGCTCTCCATGCAGATTGTCCTCACCACGGTGTGAGCCATACCTGGGTCTCACATCTATCAAGACATGAGGTCTGTAAAACTCAAAAGTGAGTGCCAAAAGGTTTTGTTTCAACCAGAGATGAAGCCACTATCTAGGACATAGGACATCCACATTTCAGTCCCTGAACACCCCTTTTCAGCCGTACTAAACTCTCTCTCCTCCTCTTGCTCATCCTCTGTAAGCACAAAGCACCTGAACTGCAGCCCTTCTGGATTCTGTTGTGTTTGTTTTCACTAAAAAATTCACCCTAAGAAACCTCCCCTGGAAAAATTTTATTAGAGCAAAGGCATTGAGAAAGAATTTCAATTTTGACAAAACAACACTTCCCAGTCATGAATACAACTCTCACAGTTGCATCCTAGGGCATCATTGTATGCTAATTACTGGGATGTGGTGAGCTCTGCTTGCTGTTTACAAAAATAAAAGCATAGGCAGGAACTTTTTCTGTCAGCTGTCAAAATTAGCAGTAAGCTAGTTTTCAGTGAAGAACTTTCTGGCAAGCTGTCAACCAGAAAATTGAAAATCAGAAAGAGAACATTTATCAGACATGAAAAACAAGTGTAGCACTTAAGCGTGCTTAATGCAAGGCTTGGTTTCACTGCACACAGCTAATCTGTGTAGAGTGGAAACAAACAGAAACATGTATCTGTTGAGAGAGAAGGAAGGGAAGAGATGACAAGGGGGAAAGTGCGGTGGGAATTTTCAGGAAGGTCTAAAGTATCCAGTTTAACTTGTTTATTAAGTTGGAAAATTCTGGATATGGCTCCCTTTTTTATCTGCCTTTTTTTGCATATCTGCAAGGAAATTTGCCTTATGCTCACTACACGAGTGTATTTGTCTCCCCTGAGGAAAATGGAGAGTGCTGGACTGGAAAAGATTTAATCAAAAGTTTGTAGGACTCACCATGTCAAATTGGAGTGCTGCTCCAGCAAGATCAGTGTCTTTCTACCACAGAGGCAGTGAGAAATGACTCTGCAGAGTGAAAATCACTGCACTTCTGAGCCCATAATTCACATCAAACATCACATTTAACCTCCTAATTTCTCACTGACTTTTAACACCAGGTGCATTTTGAAGCATGATATCAGATAATAGTTTTCTAGAATTGGTAACTACAGCAAGAACATGCACTGAGGAAAACAGATATAAAGAGCCTTAACACTATGAGCGTGGGACATGTCAGGAAGATATGCACAGTTTACAAATAACAATCCAGATGAATGCAGTCTAAGACCACTCAAAGAAAAATTCCATTATTCTGATAAGAATCCTTCTTTAATGTCTTAGAAACACACACTCATAGAATGGCTTGGGTTGGAAGGAGCCCTAAAGATCGCCTAGGTCCAAGCCCTCTGACATGGGCAGGGACACCTTCCACTAGACCAGGTTGCTCAGAGCCCCATCCAACCTGGCCTTGAACACTTCCAGGGATGGGGCCTCCACAACTTTCCTGGGCAATGTGTTCCAATGCCTCACCACCCCCACAGAGAACTTCTCCCCAGTATATAGTATAAACCTACTTTCTTTCAGTAGCCATTCCCCATGCCTGTGTCATAAATCCCTCTTAAACTCTCTAGTAGGCTCCCTTTAGGTACTAGAAGGCTGTCCCAGAGCCTTCTTGTCTCCAGGCTGAACAGCCTCAACTCTCTCAGCCTGTCCTCATAGGAGAGGTGCTCCAGCCTTCTGATCATTGTCATGACCCTCCTCTGGATTCTCTCCAACAGGTCCACATCCTTCTTACGCTGGGAACCCCACAGTGGGATGCAGCACTCCAGGTGGGGGAAAGGGGAGAATCACTCTCCAGAGGGGGAGAATCACCTCCCTCAACCTGCTGACTGCTCTCGTGATTCAACCCTGGATACAGTTGGCTTTCTGGGCTGCAAGTGCATCCAGAAGGTAAGGAGGGAGCCATCTGGCAAATTCATACCAGACTAGCACCATAAAACAAAAATTTCCTAAGAAGTTAATTTACTTTGCAGTTGAGCTGCTATTTCTGGAAAAGACCAACAGGGAAAAGACTGGTTATCTTACCCTGCTAATATGTGTGCTCTTCTCTGTCCTTGCAAATAATATTGTGATTCCTCAGAGGTTAGATTGAATGGTTTTCAGATTTATCTTTTAAGAGACAGGTAATATTGACGTTTCCAAAGGCACATTCCTCTTCCCAGAGGCTGAGTACCAGTATGTCAGGCTACCAGCAAGATACCATTTTCTCCCGGAACATTAAAAAAAAAAGACTGTGTTTTCCTATCCTCTTTTTTTTCCCCCTCCATCCATTATAATGTTTTTCCAAAAGGAAATCCATATTCAGATCAGCTCTATTAATAAACAAGGCAACTTTTCCCAACTCCCTACTCCTTCCCTGCTAAGTAAAAAATTTCAATTCCTTCCCTCCATTTGTTAAAGCAGTGACTCAGAGGGTCCTTGCAAGGCTGACACACCCAGGATGTGTGAAATGTTCATATCAAATCAATTCAGCTCACAAATTCATAAAAAACTGCTAATACCATAGTAACCCAAAAATATTTTTCTCACTGACAGATTTTGACCCGTTTCTGTTTGTAGGGGGAAGGAAACTCATTCCACAAAACTCATCTCATGAAGACCTCTTTCCCCAAGGAATCACTTTTAAAAAATTACTCTCTAGGCCCTGCCTGAGTTTTTTCTAGATTTATTTTATTGCTCTTAAGAGCAATAAAATAGGCGGTAGGGCTAAAATAAAACATATTTTGTGTTTTCTTTTGAAAAACGAAAACAATGTTGCAAATAGTGGATACACATCAACAGAACAGGTACACAGATTCCGTGGCCTGTCCTAATCTTTCCTATAACAATCTTCTGGCATGGCATTTGCTCCCAAACACACAGTGCCTTAGCTGGCAAACAGATAAGTGTCCTGGGGTGGGTTGACCCTGGCTGGACACCAGGTGCCCACCAAAGCTGCTCTATCACTCTCCTGCTCTGCTGGGCAGGGCAGTTAAAATATAACAAAAGGTTTGTGGATCAGGATAAGGACACGGAGAGATCACTCAGCAGTTACTGGCATGGGCAAAACAGACTTGACTCAGAGGAATTAATTATATTATCAATCATATCAGAGTAAGGTAATAAGAACTAAACCCAAATCTTAGAATACCTTTTCCCATCCTTCTTTTCTTCCAGGGTTTAAGTTCACTCCAAATCTTCTCTGCCTCATCCACCCCTCAACGGCACAGGGGGAAAGGGAAGGGGGCTCTGGTAATTTCATCACATGTCTCTGTGACTCCTTCCTCCTCAAGGGGAGGACTCCTTATGGTGGTTTTGATTGGCCCAAAACATCAGTAAAGTATTTTTAACATCTAGGAGAAATTTGGACCCCTCAGAAGCTGTTGTGGTAGGCCTAGAGAGGTGTCTGAGGGGTGGGGAGTGGCACAAAGATGGCTCCTGTGTGTCCTGAGTGTAAGTTCTGGAAGTTTTACATCAAGTCCAGCAGAGCCAATCTCTGATGGCTCTGAAGGTGATGGACATGCTGCCGGCCAAGTTTGGGCCAATTGGAGGTGCTGGTTACGCCTCTGTGAAAACATATTTAAGAAAAATTCAAAACGAGGCAGATGCGCACTTCTTTCACTTCTTTGTAGTTGGAGGAGGAGGAAGAGAAGGTGGAGGTGAAAATATGTGAAGGAGAACAGCATGGAGACGCCAAGGTCAGTGAAGAAGGTGGGGGAGGAGGTGCTCCAGGCACTGGAGCTGAAAACC
>VZRM01005611.1:2574261-2622820 GCA_013397955.1 Grantiella picta
TTTTTCTTTTTCTGTGCGTCCTCCTACCAACAAGTGTCCTATCTCATTTGACTCATGAGATTGGTGTGTATTTTTTATAGTTTTTTTCCTGTAGCAAGAGAGAGTCGAGATGCCTGGCATTTAGTCAGGGTCAAACCTTGACACTCCTCACACTCCCCTGCTCCAGCGTGGGGTTCTTCTCACAGGAGACAGTCCTTTTGAACTTTTGCAACATGAGTCCTTCCCACAAAGTGCTGTTTTCATAAACTGTTCCAATGTGAGCCTCCCACAGGGTCACAGCCTCCTTTCAAGCATCTGCCTGTTCCAATGTGGATCTCCTCCACAGGCTGCAGGTGGATCTCTGCATCCCTGTGGTGCTCCATGGGCTGCAGGGGCACAGCTGCCTCACCATGATCTGCCCCATGGGCTGCAGGGGAATCTCAGCTGCAGTGCCTGAAGCAACTCCTCCCCCTTCTTGGCCACTCAGGTGGGTGTTTGCTGGCTGAGCTGTTCCTCTTATAAATTCTCACTCTTCTCTCTAGCTGCGGTTGCAGTTTTCTTTTTCCCCTTCTTAAACATGTTACCCCAGATGTACTTCCACCATCACTGGTGGGCTCAGCCCTTGCCAGCAGAAGGTCCATCCTGGAGCCAAATGGAACTGTCTCTGCCAGACATGGGGAAGCTTCTGGCAGCTTCTCAAGAAAGACACCCCTGTAGACCTCTGCTATGAAAACCTGCCCATGCAAACCAAATGCATATCCCCATCAATATCAGTGCTTTGTCTGGAAGGAGCTAAAATCTCTTAAAATTCATCTACGTTCAGTTTTCTGGCTTTACACTTAAATGAAGAGTTCTATTCCCTTCTCTCAATAACCAAATAGCTTGCTGCGTTTTCAGAAGGAAAAGAATTTCTACTCATTGTGTGTATTTTTAAAGTACCTTGGGATCCCTCCAAAGGAAAAGGGCTACAAAAAAAATATTGTTTTATTATTTTAATTTATTTGTAAGCTCTGCGCTCTCTAGTGAGACAAAATGCTTTCTAAGGAACAACGTAATGCTTGTCCAATTCTTTTAAGCCACATAAATGAGAACTAATACTCAGTTAAACCTTTCTACCTTTTTCTGTACCAATTTAGAAACAAACACAAATGTTGTACAGTGGTTGTATGAGGGAACCTGGCCTGTACGAGGGAACATTACACACATGTTATATGTAGGATTCCAAATTTGTTTGCTTCTGGCCAGAACTGGTATGAAGCATGTAAGTCCATAAAAAGAGCTCTATATTACTCATCTGATGCTAATGGGGTTTGAGTTGCAGCTGTGATCTTCATGGGGTTGTCATTCGGTCTATGTGACTTAACTGCATTTTATTTTCTGTTTAAAATTCATCTATCAGAGTGAAATCAGAAATGTGGATTCTGTCACACATAGAGCAATTACTTTCAGTACAAAGCCGGTGGAGAGAAAGACCGGCTGTTCTTTAAAGAATAACTAGAATTTAATAGAAGTTTTTACAGCAATACCACACTTTGTTTTGCCCAGCTGCCATTTACTCCTACGGAAACCTATAGGCCTATTCATGTCCAAATTTTTGCTTTGTTCATGACAAGCCTGCGCCAAACCCAAGCAACTCCATGCTTAGCTCATTCTTTTGCCTGAGAGTTGTGGCCTGGAGACCTCTCCCACAAGCTTCTTGGGATTCAGCGTCAAGTGCAGGTGCAGCTGCTACTATTTGGTGTTCAAGCAGGTAAAAATAACGTTGTAGTAAAAGCATTAACTTGGGGAAAGAGCACTAAACACACACCATGCTCGAATCCTGATGTGAGTTTTCTACATAAATTTGTATCAATTGCTCAGCTGAAAGCACCCTGAAAATGCACAAGGAAACTCCTCTGTGTTGCAGAAGGTTTTTTGAATGTGGAAATCACTGTTTTGTTAGGAAAACTTTTGTTTTCCACTGTATAAAATCAAATAAAGCCCATGGCCATAACTGAAGTGCTCTTCTGGGATGAGAAGACTTCTATTCTCCCCTGGTCCCAGAGACAGTACAGGCTTTTATTTTCATTAAGTGAATGAAATTACTCTAACATCTCATTTTGTGAAGAAAAATACTATTTTCATAACGTTCTATGTGATCCTGTTATTATTACTATTATTACTTCTCACTTTTATGGCTGCCACTCTGAGGAATCAATTTGTATGTACATCTGGGTTACGGCACAATCAGCAACAAAACACTTTTAAAATGCACAAATACAATTTAGAATCAACTACAAGGTGCAGTCGAGTGGCTAAATGTTACTTTGCCCTGTCAGACAAGAAAAGATAAACTCCACACCAGGGAGCACTGTGTGTGCATATGCAGAAATGTAACACCTGACAGGTCCTATGAGGCAAAAGCACTATATTTTAATGTGATTCTCATAGCTGGAGGTAATCTCTGAGTTTTAGGCATATTTAGGAGTTGCTAAGATGGAAAAAAAAAAGGTAATATGGATTTCTACATAATTTCTATGTCTTTTTTTTTTTTTTTTAGCAAAGAAGAAGACTGAAACTCAAGTAGGAGTTGAAAGAAGAGGGGGAGGGATACACTGGGTAAGCCTAATTTCTATGCAGGGGCTGTCCATCCCAGACATTTCTTGCAGCATGACAAAAAATAGAGATAAAAAATGTCATCAGACAGAGGAAAAAGTGCTCCAAGAGCATCAAATACCAGCTTACCTGCTACAAATGACAGCATATTCATGCTAGTTCTCAGCTGAATAAAATCATCTTTCAATTAGGGCATTTTTGGCCGTAAAAAGTCTTCTTCAGGGAAGACAAAAGGAAGTACATATCCCCAAAATGCATCCTACCACTCTTGGGGCTAATTAACAATGGTTTTGCCAAGTACATTACAACTTCACAACACAAGGGCATTTTCACTGATCAATCAAATATTTGTCCAACAGATGCAGATTTTCAAAGCTGTGTTTCAGGTTTCTAGAAATACAAGATAAATATAGTCAACAGATTTTTGCCCATACTAAGCATTAACTAAAGAGCAAGACTTAGTTGCAGGTCTATCATCAGACTGCCTTCATGACTGCTTCCTGGTGTTGCTTTCTGAAAACCTACTTGTATAGAAAAATATTTTTAAAATTATAGTGACTGTTTTGGAGTCAGACAGCTAAGTACTTTCTTTAATGAGAGACAGTCTGGAAGGAAATGCATCAGCAGTAATAAGCACTTTTATTCCAGGAAATGATGGCCACTACCAAGAAGGTCTGCAGTATTTCAGAGTAGTTTCCAACACCTCCTTTTATTTATTTATTTATTTTATTACCCCACTGTTTTCCCACTTTGTCAATTCTTTTGTACTTAATACCCGTCTTGTGTACTTTATCTCCATGCATTGAGGCCCTCTAAATTGTGTTCTCAAACCTTTTAGAACACATTTCTGCTGATTTGAAGAGGCATTGTTTGCTTTACTATGTATAGATGTATAAATATATAAAATCAGGGTTTATAAATAAAAAGAAAAAGAGATTTGGTACACCCAATCGTAGGTAGGCATGTACTCACAATCCCTATTTTTCATGTCTCCTAGCTTTTATACTCTTTTCCTAAGCAACTGCTCTCACTGTCAATACCACATAATTTTTTCATATTTTGTACCCACTATCAAGTTTTCACATCATTAAATTGTTGATATTAACACCTCAAGGACGTTTACTACAGGGTTTGCTGCAATTTTGCAGTGGAGTACAAAGCAGCAGGAATTTTTGATATTCGTTTTAGCAAGGAAGTAGCAACCTAGATTCCTACAGCCATCAGTCTGCCCCAGGGCTTGTTTACTTATGAAGGAGATGGGTATTTCCCTTCTGGAGATCCCTAAGCCCATCTTAGATGTCGCCACTTGTAGAAACCAATCTGGGAATTGAATAAAAGAACTTGTATTTGCTGCAAAATTGGACGGAAAGCAGACTGAACAGGCTTGGAACTTCCATGATTTTCCATAAATAGTTGTCCTGGTTTCTGCTGGATTATCATTTTCTTCCTAGCAGGAGGTACAGTGCTAAGTTTTGGATTTAGTAAGAGAATATGTTTTGAAGACACTAAAGTTTTAGTTGTTTCTAAGCAGGGCTTACCCTGAGTCAAGAACTTTCCCGTTTCCCATGCTCTGCCAGCAAGCAGGTGCAGCAGAAGCCAAGAGGGAGCACAGCCAGGACAGCTGACCCAATCTTGCCAAAGAGATGTTCCATAACATGGGATGACATGCTCAGTGTATGAGCTGGGGAGAGGTGGCCAGGAGGAGCCAGGCACTGTGTGAGATGGGGTGGGCATCACTCAGTGGGTGGTGAGCAATTTTATTGGGCATTTGTTGTCTGTCTTGGGTTTTATTTTATTGTCTCCTTTTTATTACTAACAGTAGCATTAGTATTAATATTAGTTTATTTTACTTTGTTTCCATTATTCAACTGTTGTTATCTCAACCTACAAGTTTTTTGGAGGGGTGGGAATGGGCAATGAGAAAGCAAGTCCATAGTCCTTTGTCGCCAGCTGGGGATAAACCACAGTGGTGCAACATAAAGCTGAGCAATCCTTGAACAGTGTGTGACAGGTTTTACTCAAGGCAGCAGGAGAAGCAGCTCGTGCTCTCAGCTGCTCCTCTCCAGCAAGCAGCTTCCAGTGCTTGCACACTCCCTTGCATTAGCCACACAGATGGATATCAAAACACTTTTCACTATGTGATCGAAATCTGCAGTCTCAGATTGCTCCACCTTGCAGCAACACTTCTCAAGCCACATGCAGTCCAACAAAAAAAAACCCGAATACCCAACAAGCCAAAATACTTTGATTCAGTCAGTTGAAATATCTTTCAGTCTATCACTCTGGCAATGAGTAGATGTACTCAATATATTGTATTACACACCTGCAAGATAGAGTTAAAAATTATCCAGGCAAACTAATTTTTTTATTTGACAGATTACATAAGTTATCACAAACTTAATCTATTTTTCCACATTCTTTCTGAAGAAAAAAAAACCCAGTGGGAAGAAAACAGCCAGATTAACAATGATTATGTTTGATTAAGAATTGAAAAAAAATTAGGGGAAAAAAATCCCAGCACAATCTTCCTGTCTTCTTTGCAAGGAATACATTAATTTACCAGCACCAAGAGAAATTCTGGCTCAAATTAAAGTGTTTTCCCTTTGTCTTTCACAGGACAAAAATTTCATTTTCAATTTTCCTCTAAATTTGTCAGCATGTTGAGATATTGCTCATTAACTAAACTTGGGGTTTCACTGCATTTGAGCATCATTTCTCTGTCATCTGTTGGTCTGCACTGAACCAGAACACCAGGTATATTTTCCAAATAAAAGATTTCTCAGTTAAAAGAAGCAGGAAAACACAGAAGGTGCCATATTAACTATTCCCACTGGTTGACTGGTATTTAACCTCCCAGGTTAATAAAAGCAGGTCCATGACCATGGTTTTGCAGCATTGGATTTTTGGAACCTCCAGAAAGAAGGGAGATGAGAGTGTCTGCAGGAAGCACAGCTGACTCCCAGGCTGCCTGCCTGTGTCTGCCCCATGTTGCCTTCCTCCACGACCCAAGGGATATCACAGCCTCTCCCTGCTGCCTCATTCCATACCCAGAACTATCACTGGGCAAGGCAGCTGTCACCCTGCCTTCACCTCTCACTGCCTCCCAGAACCTACCCCAGAATGAAGGCAAGTCGTTTGCCGGGAGTTACATAGAAAGTGAAGGAGTTTAATCATCTGGAAGCAGATTCCATTAATAAAACCATAATATTATTTTTAATATACTTTCTCATGTGTTTATTAACTTGACCAGTTTTCTTCTGTTGTTCAGTGAAGTGTGGTAAGCTGCCCAATTTGACAAGCAAACTTCCAAGACACCTTTCTGCTGCATCCAGACTAATTTGGCTGCTAATGTTCCATGATAGAAATAAACCTCTAGGACACATTCTTATACCTCTTTGCAAGCTTAATTGTTAGGATGTTACAATTTCCTCCAAATGTGATAGAGGTGATGATTTCTTTACTAAAAACATAACACCAAAAAAAAGTATTATTAGAAATCTCCTTTTAGGAAATTAAGAACTTTGGTTTTTCATTACAATGCAGAGCATTGCACATAATTCATAGAACAATAACTCTATTCAAGCACAGATATACATAGGCAAATGATAAGTCATGAATAAGAACACGGGCTATTTTGAATTAAAATAGTTCATTAGAGTCTAGTTCCTTCCATTTCACTTGCTCCTAACTTGATAAATACCTTGAATTTTCAAATTTTGCTTTAAACCTTCTCTTTCCGTGGCCATTTAAAGGTCAGGACTTAATTTAGAAAGGTGTATGCATGCCAAAACAATTATTTAATGAGGGAAAAAATAGGAGGTGAGACTCACTTGCCAGTTGTGTAAGCACCATTCATTTCCCCAGGTAAAGCAAACATCCTGAGGTCAGCTATTCATTCTGCATGTACAAGAATCAGAAAGTGCTAGATTTGTCCAGAAAAAGTTATCTTGAACATTTCAACAACTGCATTTATCAAAATACCTGATATAAAAAATATTTTACATACGTGATTGTTTTAAAAATAAAGTATGTGGAATCCTGCAGAAGGCTGAATTCCTACAGCACTTCCATAGCAACTGAATTGCCAGCTGCAAGAAAAAGAATCTCATCATTTATACCGGTGTGCATAAAGAACTTTTGCTCTGATAGGACCAAATCAGATTGTGTTTCTGAGAGAAATAGCCATGCAATGAAGGCACCCACCTTATTCATTATTTGGTATAAAGAACAAAATTAACAATATATATGGTGTATATGTTCAGGGTGAAGATAATGAGAGCATTCCTCCAAATTTTAGCAACAACAGTAGTGGGAGTCGTAATATATAACATCAGGAAGACAAAAGATTACAGACTGGAAGTTAGGCTCAGTTTTACCATAAACTTACCTTCAGCAAGCTAGTAACTTATTTAGCTGTGCCTTGGCATTTCCATCTTCACAGGAAAACAGAGAAAATTACCGAATTCATGGGACTGTATCAAAGAAAATGTATCAGTATCAATAAAACAAGAACTTTTTCAGTCAAATGCCATTAAAGCATCCAGTAATATTTAATTTCCTTTGTATCAATCCAGTTAGTTCATGTGCTATTTCACTAGTTTCTGGTTTGTCAAATATTTATTCCAATCTGCTTACAAATTGCCCAGGAAAACAAGTTACATGTGAGAGTGTTTCCTCTATGTAATGAATGTAACACAGCTTTCATCAATTTTGTAGCAAGTGAAGCATTTGAAGTTTTCTAGCCTCTTGTTCAATATTCACTCTGAAAATGCATATTATATTATTCTGACTCAATAAAGAAACAATCACCTCGGAAAATCACACATACAAAACATTACACACAGGTGATTAAACATGTACTAACAATTCTCCTTAAATTTCAATATTTTTTGAATGCCAAAAGGCTTTACCATACAGAGACACAATAAAATCACTTTGGTGTGTAGGTAGATCATGCTTAAATTGGATTTTCACAGCACAGACAAGAGTTACAGGTATATTTATTGAGAACAATATTGATTATAGCTCTGGCATTGTTCAGAGAAATCTAACACTCTTCGCTGTAAAAGAGGATCAAGTTGCCAAACTCCATACTTTAGAAGTAATCACTGTTGGGGCAGAAGTTTCAGGTATAACTCAGTTTTATGACCAAATGTTGCTTAATACAGTATTACATATTGTAATGAGAAGAGCCAGAGCTTTTCTTATCAAGAATCACCTGGTGCAAGATTATCTCTTCGCTCCATGAAAGTGCTCAAGCACAGCAAACATGGTGCCAAAACCTGACCATCAGCCAGGTCCTTTTCATTTGAGCTCATTTTCAGGAGGTTCTTGTTTATCAGTAATAGATCTGTTTAAGTTCAAACTGCTGGGATTTCTTATATATTCCCAAAATGTCTGTCTGGGTGAGCTGAGTTCAGACTGCAGTGGTAATCTGTGTCAGTCCTAGGTCGTTGGACTCCTCTCTCTCTTGAGGACAGTAAGATGACATTTCCACGACTAGTCATACAGGTTTGTTTGCCCCACCTGCCTCCCTCATATAAGCTGGGTCTTGCACAGTGTTTCTGACTCTGGTGGTGCTCTGCCTGTCCATCCTCATCTTGAAGGGGAAGCAGAAGTCCTTGAAGCATCTCTTGAAGTTTTCATCCAAAAACGCATAAAGGATTGGATTGAGGCTGCTGTTGGTGTAACCCAAAGCAATGCAGAAGTAGTAGCTGGAAATGGCAGCAGTGCTGTGAGACACATCTCCTAATGCTTCAACCAGCACGAAAATGTGGATAGGAGTCCAGCAGATAATAAAAACTGCCACAACCACAAGAACCAACCTGGTGATGCGACGCAGGTTTCGATCTTTTTCTCGAGACCCTGAGAGAAGTCGCACGCTTTTCAGGCGCAGGATCATCAGAGTATAGCAAACAATTATAATGAGAACTGGAATAACAAATGCAAAGACAAAGACACAGATTTTCATGAAGATGTCCCACCACACATAATCTCTGTCTGGAAACTGCAGGGAGCATTCAGTGCTAGCAGTATCTAGGAATGAAGCAAGAAGAAAATTGCTTTGATATTAGATATTCTAAACAATGCAGTTATCACAGCATAAGCTAGGAAAAGTGATTATCATGTACTGTGATATTAATAAATGGAGTTATCATTAAATCATTCCAAGGAAGGTTTCAGTTACAATTGAAACTGCTTTTATGCAGCTGTCTAGAAATTACTGAAGTTTGGGCTTTTTTAAATACAAAATATTGTATGATATTTCTTTCCCATGGGAGGATCTAAAAAAGCAGTGCCCAAAAACAAAACCTGTAAAGTTGTTTCCATTTGAATCTCACTGAGATTTAAAACCAGACTGAATACCCTGTTCAGTGAAGTAGAAATCTCATCATTATTATCAAACTATATATGTTTTTGTCTGTGAGTGGAGAAAGACTTTTGATAACATGAATGGTAGAAGCCGAAGGAAGTTTTGATAGTATGAAAATTTTGCCAATATATGATAATTGTGTAATATTCTTTCCCCATGTGCCTTTTATAGCACAAATAGAATACATATAAATTTTTACATTCAGAAAACCTCCTGGCAACAGCTTCCTTTCTGTTAAATAGAAGCAAATAAAATACATGTGTGCATGGAATCAAATGGAAGCTACTCTTTTTGCAGATCATGCCATTGAAAATGCAGCCTGTGCACAGACTGCAGGATCTGGGGCAAAGAGATCAGCCCACTCCTTTTCCCATTTCCCATGCCAGGACTTGGAGCCACAGACTGTCACTTGAATATATGTTACAGAAATTCTTCATCTGACAGGAAGCAGATAAGGAACAAAATACTTGAGGTTTCATTCGCTGACCTCATTGGAGCCTTCCAGCATATAAAACATATGGGAAAACAAGCAGTGAGATAAATGAAAAGGCAAGAGAAGGGATAAATTTACAACTACTATCAGCAGTTCAACTCCACTGAAGTTAGGGTAACACAGGGATTTTTCATTCTGAATCATAGCTTAGATTTTATCCTGTAATGCACTGCATTGTTTTTTTGATTTTTTATCATTATCCCTACTGAATTTGTCATTCTGCTACAAATTATTATCTATTGTTTTTCATCGTTTCAGATCTAAGAGTGGAATGATTCAATATACTCCTGCACATCACTTCTTCATATTTGTCTCCATCAGGACAAGTCAGAAGAAAAAAATCAGGCTTTATTTCCCTGCTATAAAAATCCTTCCCAAATCAAAAAGATATTGCAGAGAATTTGTTTTGAAGAACAGTTAGGGGAGGAAGTTATCATTATAGCATCATACAGACATTTCCATGGTTAGATATCAGAAAGTTGTTACCAGACAATATTTAATACTGAAACATTTCAACAAAAAGGTTACAGCTAAAAAAGCTAAATATTTTAAGGTTTTATTTTAAATAATATGTATGATTATAAAAACTGAAAATTGAAAAGACATTTTTCAAGTCTGATGCAGGATACTCAGATGACAGGTCTTGGCTCTCAAAGAACTTGTCTAAATCCTTTGTGATGGTTTTCATAAGCATAGTTGCTTTTAGTTAATTTTATTCTGGAAATGCCGACAATCATCTTCAAAGTTTTCATGTCAATTATTACTTTATTTGTAGTAGATCAGGCTTAACAGCAGTAAGAAATCAGGAGGCAGCTGTATTATCTAAACTAGCAAAGCTGCCTCCAGATGTGTGGGACAAAAATGAAGTGTGATCATGTTGGCTGCTCTGGACCAACTACTCCACATCCAACTACTCACTGAAACCCACTCCCAGAGGAAACAGCCTCTTCATATCTACTGACATAACTTCACATATTTATCAAAATTATTAGGTCATCCTTGTTATATTTTGCTATAATTTGTGGTCAGCAATGGTATTTTAGAATTCCAAATTATCAAATACAAATTTAATTATTATCTTACATCTCATTGGAGTTTACTTTCAATGGAAAATCTTATTTTAAATTCATTAATATCCATGTATTGTACTTGATATATGTAATGCCATAGCATAGTAATTTATGGAATCCATTTACATTTTTCCAGCTTGCAGGTAGGAAACAATCAATAGAAATTCTGGTCATAATGCACAGTACCATATTAATTTTCTGGAACTTTGGAAGTGGAAGAGAATAAAATCTAATTTGTATTTTATTTTTACTGCCTGAGAAGGTGCAGAGCTATGTATAATGCCATAAACTTTAGATTTCATACTGATGTTTTCCAATTTGAAAGCCAAATATTCCAAACACATTGATATATTTAAGGAAAAGTATTGCATTACATATGGTATTTGGGTGTAGATATATTTCATAATGTGTTTGATAAACTACCATTTAAGATTAATATTAATCTTGACATAGGAAATATGAATATTAGATATGTAATATTGATTGTGTCATTTTCATACCCTTAATATCCTTACTGGCAATATGAATAGTTAATTTTATACCTTTACTTTTTGTGTAGCTGAACAATTCTTCAGCAAGAAAAGCTTCATTAAGGCCAGAGCAGGAAAATTTACACAGATGCAAAATTTATTCTGCAGGAAAAATGTATCCAGAAGGACACACCTGGGAGCAATTCTAAACTGTGATGACAAAATGGATTAACTGAGCACGGTGAGGGAACTTCAAACATAATCACTTTCCATTTGCTGTTTAGTTGTTCCTTAAATCTTAATCCAACAGAGGCCCTGAAGCACATAAAAAACAACTGTTTTGCCCAACATAACATAAAGTTTCAGGCCTGAGCTCCAGCTGTCAGGCAAAGGGAGCATCCTCGCCTTTCCACTTTGGCATTTATCAGAGCAATTCATGAAAACACCAGACAAGGTAATTGACACTAAATGCTCTAGAGAGACCTTAGATCAAACGAGCAGGGAGGAACAGCAGCAGCTGACAAGCAGTTGCCAATATTTCCAACCTCATTTAGACCAGCTGTGTTCTGTATTACCAGCCTCTGTTTCATAAGTAAAAAAAAAAGGACTGCCTGCTACATGGCATGGAAAAGGCATTTAATCATTGCTGGCCTCGGAGGACCCCTGGATCTAAAAGTGCTGCTGACAGTGAATGACAGAATTATTCTGTTAGCTGAGCATTCTCCAACAAAACACCTGTCTGAGCCAATGTCCCATGGCCTTCAAGATCTCTCGTATGTAGCAAGAGATTCTTCCCAAATATGCCTGAAGTTAATGTTTTCCCCAGCTAGACAGTATTTTATGGAGCCTGTCAAAACTTTCCTGAGGAGAAGAGTTACAGCACTGCAAACCAGGACATGTGATCCCCCAAAGCACTGAAAGAAGAGTTTCCAGAGGACTTTTCTGTCACCTACATAACAGAAGACCAACAGCGAGAACAAAATCTGTATATCTTCAGCCAAATATATCAGCCCTTGAGCATCTGTTACTGGAATGATTTTTCACATTGATCTGTGTCAAAGAGCTTAACATCAACATTTATTACCTCTAGCAGATAAAACATTGTCCTTAGGTAAACATAAACCATTCTGAGTAGAAAAGGTTGTTAGTGCAGAAAATTACGAATGATTTTTCAAAAGGTTGTTTACATCTCAAACAAGACTCCTACCAAATAAATGCCTTGTATTTTATCGAGCCATCCATTAATTGGATAACCCCAACCCAAGGACATCATTAGAACTCTCTATCCTTTTGAAGACACTGAGATGCCCCTGCGCTGCACTTATTCTTGTGGGTATGAAGTACGTGTGTGTGAAAATGTTTCTCCCCCTTCCTTCTCAAGGAAGATCTCAAAATCAGATTAACCCCATAGAAGGGTAATCACTCAGGAGCTATAGGGGCTAAATCCACAGTCCTTCATGTAATATAAATTTCAAGCAAAGCCTACACATGGTCTGCATACAGTTTTCGTTGACTTTGTGTTCTTTTAGCTGTTTTCCTGCCATGGCCTGAATTTCCATTCCTCGGCCAATCTTTATTCTCAGCTTTTCCAGGTTTCCATATACATTTTCATCCTCTTTTAAACAAGACCTTGGGATATTGTCATACATAATTTATCTTAATTTTCTCTCTCCAGTTACTGACTTTTACTTTCTTTACCATGCCTTCAAGCTCAGTGAAATGGCTTGTGATAACAAACTCCCAAGAATTCTAGTTTCTGCTCTTGGGACTTCATCTGAACTACTCTCACAACACCTACAAAAAAACCCTTAAGCCCACACTTCAAGTTTCAGCCTAAACTGATCCTAGATTTGTCCACCGTGATAAATCCTGGTAATTTTCCCTGCTGTCTGCTAGTAGTTTTTGATGGTCTCATTCTATCACAGACAGTCCTCCAAAGCGCATTTTGTTCTTTTATTTGGCCAGGGCATCTGAACTTAAATGATTTACATGATGTATTGTGATGTTCCACAAAATATTTCAAAATGTTTAAAATTTAGATATACTTTTGAAGAAGGAATAAATCAGATTTTTTCAATGTTTGAACCTACATTTTATTGTCAGTTGAGAAATAAAAAGACTGAATATTGAATGCTTACACTCACCTTCCCTGACTTTGGTGCCTCCAAGAACTATTGCTGATATACCAACAGATGAGGACAGTAGCCAGATACAGATGTTGATTATCTTTGCTTTGAGAGGTGTACGGAAGTCCAAAGCCTTCACAGGGTGACACACGGCAATGTATCGATCAACACTCATCATGGTCAGGGTGAAAATGCTGGTGAACATGTTATAATAGTCAATAGAAATCACTATTTTACACAGCATGTCACCAAAGGGCCAGGAGTTCATCAGGTACTCGGTGCTTTGGAAAGGCATGGTGGTGGTAACAAGTGCATCTGCCATAGCCAGGTTGAAGATGTAGATGTTGGTCGCTGTCTTCATCTTTGTGTACCTGCAGAACAAAAAAGTGAGGTTTTGTTATTACAAAATATGATTATGCCCATTCACACATGCAATGGTTTATCAGTCAGGCTTTGTCATAGTTGGGTTTTTTATGCCTTTTCTCTTCTGTGATAGAAATGTACAAAAATGCAAGACCCTTGGGATAAAAATGAGCACACTTTATTTAGTCTCTCAGCCACCTATGTTAGCAGTTAGAGCTATTTACCACAGGCAAACCAAGTATATGAATGCATTTAATCTAGTCAGATAAATGCTGATTTCAATTCTGTTTTCTCAAATCCCTCTACAAGAAAATATCATTGTTAAATTTGGAAGTGATCAAAATGCTTTTCGTTTCCTTTTCTTATGGCTATCTGTCAGTGACTGTGAGGTTTCTGAGTTTGTCATAGCAGCATCTTTTTCTGCTCCTTTAATGTCATCAAAAGTAAGCCCTTGCTTTGTCCAGCTGGTAGGAACCTCAGCCTACATAATAAAATAGGATCTGTTTTTGAGGTGACACCCTGCTTTTTTCAGCCCCAATGACAGTTTTGGAAGACAGCCTGCGGAGGATTGCTTCCATTTCTCTGATGGGCACAAAGGATGACAGAGAACCTGCTAACATGGGAATATATCTAGCACTCCTTTCTGAAATGCTTCCCCTCAAATACTTGTGTTTGCTAATTGCTGTTAATTTATTATTTGATTTAATGAGATTTTCTTTCCCAAAATGGCTTCAGCCTTGTATTATGAGTGTGTGTCCAAACTGGAAGGTGCACACATAACACACACAGAAACACATGTAGCTATATTTTGCTATATGTCACTCATAACTTACAGTGGAAATACAAAATTCAACCACTTCAGTCAAAAAAAAAATAGGCCAATGAGTATATTTGCCTTTAAAGCTTTGATGTGTAGAATAAAAAATAATTTTAAAAAGAAATTGAACCATGCTGTCAAAATGTGCCCAATATGTAAATTAGCTATTAAATAAAATGTGGGCAGAAATTTCACTTTATAACCAATATGAAATGTTAAAAATAACATTGGCTTTTCTAAAACACTCTAATTAAGACTTATCAATGAAATAAAGCCAAATGGTGGTTTGAAGCACAGGGAAAGAACTGCCAGGGAAGAGAGACTAAATCCTTCTCAGCCCCATACCATCAGTCAGAGCTGAACTTCTGCCCTCCACTAGATCAAACTCCTCAACAGACCCTCCAGCAGAGGAGGCTGTCTGTCCTGTAGATCACACTATAGCCCTTAAGACACAGTTCAAACACAACCATGCGTGCTTATGGCTACAAAAAGCAAATACAAGACATTAACAGACCAGAAATTCTCCTCCTCGTTAAAAAAAAAAAAAAAGAAAAGAAAAAATATTATTAAGGAGTCTATCACAGCTCTAAGACTGAATAAAGTTCACTAAACACTCAAAAATCTCTGCTAAAATGGACTAATTTCCACTAAATTATGTAGAATAGTAGAAGGGTGATTTTACTTCTACGGATATCACTGATGATATTTAGAATTACTGAAAAAAAAAAGGACTATGGAAAGTAGGAATGGTTGCATAAAAAGCACCAAAAGATAAGTGAAGGGACTGGAGAAAACTCTTTCTGTGAGTTACTTAAAGAACTCAGCACATTTAGTCAAAAAGAGCACCAAGAATTTACTTGATTACAGTGTCTGAAGACATTCACAGGGAGAAAATAGCAGGTACCAAAGAGCTCTTTCAGACTACAAAAAAAAGCAGCAGAAGAAGAAATATGTAAAACTCAGACAAACTCAGCTTAGAAACAACGACAGCTTTTTCCTAACAGCTAAGGTGATTATTATTGAGCAAAAGAAAACCGTCATTTTTTTCATCCATTGATGCCTTCAAATCAGGTCTGCTGCTTCGCAAAGGGTCTGCTTCAGTAAAATACAAGCTACTAAACTCAACACAGGAACATTAAATAAAATACAATGACCTTTGATATGCAGAGGTGACACAACTAATCATTATTTTGAATCATTACTGCTGTAGATCTTTGAAAACTTCACCAAGGGTTTGGATAGGGAAAAATTTGCTTTCAAAATATAGAAGAATTAGTGTGACCTTTTTTTCTTTTAAGAAAATCAGAAAACTGTGGAAAAATATCTAAGAAGATGTTATTAGCTTTCAAATAGCAAATATCTGAAAGTCTTTCTATCTCACATTTCTCATTCCTTGCTACCTTAATTTATTTCTTTTATGCATGTGCCATTACAACCATATACACCATATTTTCCCAGTACCCCTTTCCCTTTTCCTGTTCCCTAGCCTTCCATTGGAAGAATAGGAAAGAACTGCTGTAAAATAAGGCAAGATTTTTAGGCATCTTCAATATCCAAATTTTTGAAGCTGCCATATATAACATATTCTCTGTGTATGCACTGCTTATGTTCTTTATGTAAATTGAGCAAATTTGATTTATTTGGACTGTGCAACACATGCACATAAAAGAAAATTAGTTTCACCATTGCTATTGATCCAACAAGAAGAGTGTCTTAACATTCACAGGTAGGAAGAAATATATAGTCATTCCAGCATCAGCATTTAGACAACTTCCAATGTAACCAAGTCAAAGCTGTATGTGGGAATGAAAATTTAAAAGGGAAAAGCCCACAGCATGCCATTTCTCCCAAAAAGCTTTGTGAAAGATTTGCCTCATTTCAGGGGTAGATATGCACCTATCAATCCTTGCCTTAATAATCTTACCAGGTGTGCATCTAGTCCATCCCACAGCTCACCCACCTGGCAGTGCCATGACTATCAGACCTTGCTCAAATCCACCTCAGTTCACAAATCACAGGTGCCTCCCTGTACCACTCATTTTGCACCAGAATAGGCACCTGACCCCTTCTCTGACAAACTTTGAACAAGAAGATGGGAGACAAATAAATACTGTTCTGACAAATACTGCATTTAGGCAATCAGGCACTGCAGAGGGATCATGCAGAACTAACTCAGGGATGAAGGGTGCACTGGAAACTTGAGAAATGCTAAATCCAAGCATGTTTGACTGATGCAACTTTACATCACATTGGTAATGTAAAGAGCTTGATTACTTTTGCCTGGAAACATTGGCTGCTGTGTAAATGAGGTGTTGGCCTTTAAAGTTTAGGCAGTATAGATTAAATCATATATTCATTTAGAAGTTCACAAAATTCAAAAATGCCTTTGAGAATCTGGACCCAATCATCCAAGCTCCTTTGAGTATTTTTAATTAAACACCTAAAAATTATTAAATGCCTATATGCCTCTGAAGATACATGTTTGCAGGCTTAATCAAAAGTCCAGATAAAGTAATGGAGTGACTGCTGTTGCTGTCAGACCCTTTGAAGCAGACACTGAGAGAGGGTCACCACAAATGAAGGATTTGCCTGCTTTCTCACAACTCATTCTATTGCATCAAAATACAGAAGGAAATACTTTTTCTGGTTTGGCGTTTTTCCACCATATTCCCCAGTCACTTGAACAAGGCCAAAACAGTGATTGTGTAAGGGAACCTTGTCTTCCTTTGCAAAACTAAAATTCTTGATCAAATACCTGAATTCATTTAAGTTAAAAACGTTTTTACCTACTTTAATTAGTTTAGCAGGACAGATAAGGGAAACCTGGACATAATTACAGCACAGATGGCACAGTGGCAATTAATGACAAACATTTTCTTAGTGTCTGAGAGACAAGTTTCAAAGATTATTATAATATTTATAAACCGTGGCTGTATAAACTGCTCAGGGGAAATCCCATGTCTAGAAAATGGTTGGTTAAATACTGGGACTTCTTGACAGAATGGCAACTTTTCTAATACTACATGGGAATAGAAAATCCCTCTTTTAAACCAGGTTCTAGAATCTAATTTCAAGTGGCAAAAAAAACTCTGATCACTTAAACTAGTGGATCTCAAGACTGTTTGTTAAGCTATAAGCAGGCGTTAAGTCTCTGTAGACTAAACTGGAAGATATATAAAAACTGCAGGAAAAATAGTCAGGATGAAACATAACACTTTCATTTGGATTTTTTTTTTAATGGGTATATGATGAAAGTTTTTAAGGAGCAAGTTTTAAATTATGTCTACTTGTGTGTCAAAAGTAAAATCTCAAAACTATTACAATTTAGGCATCTCTCATTATCCAAAAATGGAAAGTTCTTTGAGGCTGACTTTAGACTGACCCCTAGAAATTTTCCCGTTTCTCAGTCAACTCATCATTACTGCTCTTTTCCCTCTGGAGCAGAATATCATTTGAACAAGTTTTAAGACAGTAAATAAGAAGAAATCACACCTCCAGCCTACGCTATCAATGAAATTGTGATAACAGAAGAGGGAAGCATGCGACTAAGGATCTGGTGTGCCTTCAGGATAAAATCTGCTAGTAGAGCCCCTTAAAGTTATTATCTCAAGCAGAGGAGATAAGTGTGATTCTAAAGTACACTGTAGCATTAGAAAAGCTGATAAAAGGTGAGAAGGAGGCTCTGGTCAAACCTTTTTCATGTAACTGTAATAAGATGAAGTGATGAAGTGTTCCCTGCAGTGTGAAATAATGGATGGGGAGAGAGCAAAACTAACAAATATACTACAACATTCTCCAGTTGCAGAGGGAAAGTTCAAAAGCATAAAATACAATGAGGAACTGCAAACGCAGATTTTTCACAGATAGCTGGGTAAGTGAATGAAAATGAAAGCTAAAGCACATCTAAAGCAAATTGCAAAAACACCTATCAGCAGGATGCAGGCTCTGTTCCACTAGGTTCCTCTGAATGAAGTATATAGAGATCAAGCAGCTGAAAGGCTTAGTCAGGAAAGCTCTAAATCTCAAGGCTATATTCTGAGTACACTGAGTATAATATTGCATCATAACAGGAAGAAAAAACAAAAAAAAACAACCCAGGAGGAATTATTACCAACCTATAGCATGTCAAAAGGGCGGCTCAGCTATCTCTTGGATATTCATAATCCAATATAAAAGGCTTGTGCCAATATGACATAAAGTCTAAGGTCATTTAAATAATATAAAAATTAATATGCTGCAATTTTCATGTTCATATTGCATTATATGACATTATCCCATTTTGAATGACAGCCAGAATTCAGCAATAGAGAGGACCTTGGATAACACTTAAAATAAAGACAAACATTATTTGTGCACATATTTAAAGGCTGCCTGTCTTAAACATAAGATCTTTTAGGACCTGACAAAAAATTGTTGTCTGCAAAGTTCTATCCTAAAGTGGAATTCTCTTTACTAATAAACATCCAAAGAAACTATTTTAAAGCAGCTTAAAAAAAGAAAAACATTATCTCTTCTTTTATTCTCCCCTCAGGAAGCATAATCTATGTGAATGTCAAGAGGTATAATTAAAATCCTTACAATTTTCCACTACTCTTACTTCTCTGCACTAGCCTTAAACTGAGACTGAGCAAGATCTTTCAGATTTAGATTGGATGTGGAAGCTTTTTTTCCTGACCTGAACAACTGCATTCTGAATAAGATCAAGTCTACATATATCCTGGTAAAAATGAAGGAAAATTCACAGTACTTAACAAAAATTGGTTAATTTTTCTCCTTCTGTGATAAAGGCTTTTAATATTTTTATGTGAGCTCAAGAGCCTCTCTTTGAAGAAACGATAAAATGGTAGAAAATAAAAATGGTGAAATTTTTGCTTCTATAACTTTGGAGGGAGAGCTCAGAGGTAGAGGTCCTGTGATTTACTGTGGCTCAAAATGAATCAGTGAGAATGCAGAATTTCACAAAATTGGTGCTTTATCTCAAATTGTTATGTCTAATGATATTATTAAAGAGCCTATTAAATATAATTAAAGGACAATTAGCTTAGACTTTGTACCTGATTTTTTGCTCTTTATTGGTAAGTAGAGATGAATAGTGACCTTGTCAAGCAAATTATTGTATCTCTTGAAAAACTTCATGCTGTTGCAGATGTTTCCCAGTGACCAGTTTTGCTGTGGGGAGTTCCCAGGGTGTTACACAGACCATCCTAATCCTTCTTGCTTGTCACAAGTACATTGCTCTAGAGAATATTGGATCTCTGTCTCTGGTAACATCCACCTTTCTTCTTGTTCTTTTCTCTTGGAAGAATTTTTTTTTTTTTTTTTTAATAAAGGACATGTGTTTTCTTGGCAAAGTGTTCCCCATGGGTTTATGGGAGAGGGAACTGAGTAGGAGAGAGATTGCCTGACAGAGAAAATCTCATTGCTCAAGGAAAGGGGTATAATAGCTCCAGGAAAAGATTTCTCAGGGTCTTACTCCTCTTGTTATTCTTTGAAGAGGCTCTGATCTCTGTAGGTAACTACATATGCAGAAATTGGTTGGAAGCAGACAAATGTTGAACGTTTGCTTCCCCTAGATGTTTCTGCAGGACAGAAACAAGGAAAGAGCTCAAAAACCACTCACTCAGGGCCCTTGGGGTCTGATATCAGCTTGTTCCCAAAACAAAGCACCTGGTCTCCATTTTGCCACAGGGATGAATAACAACTTGAACAGCCGGAAGAGTTTTATAGGACAACTACACACTCAGATGTGTGGAGACCCAAATCTCTAGTTAACACGCCTATAATAAAGTTGAATGGGAGACAAGGGAATCCCCTCTATAACAAGTATAGGATTATGTGGTAAGACAACAAATGCACAGAAAGTGCACACAAAAGTGACCCAGCTCAGGGAAAAGCCATCAGTTCCTCTTGGGAGGCAGCTGGGAGGCTTTCTCTGGACTCCACCCATTTATCTGTTTTTCTCACCTGCCTCAGGGAAGCCCACAGCACAGACCAGCTGAGCAAATGCATTCCCAAAAGATGATTCGAGTGAAATGTAGAAAACTTTAAGTCACAGTCAACTGAAGAGCACAGCTTGTAGCTTCCATGGTGAAAAGATGCTTCTCCTGTCCTTTAACACACTAGTCATTCTGAAAGGTGTGTCTAACAGTAACTCCTGATGCAGTCCATCATCCAGCAGCATGGTAAGAAAAACTAATCTTACCGTGCAGCTTCCCACCTGTCACTACCCAAGGTGGCTTTTGCCAGTTGCCCAACAGTAGCCACAGTGGACTACTAACAATGCAGTGGGAAGTGCACTTGGCAAATATAAAATCCTCTGTTTCCACATGCAGCACAGCTAAGTTGAGGAAGTCTAGGTATTCATTGTTAATGAGTTTCTGAACTTTGGAGGAGACATGAGCAGCTGTGTGTTACAAAGACTGATTGATATAAGAAATGGAGAAAACAGGAAGGTTCTGCTCACTTTCTTGCCATATATTTGCAGAAATTTGTACACTGAAGAAAATTGCGTTCTCATACTCATGCAGTGAACACAGAGATTTCATTGACAATGTCTCAAAAGTGAAAATAGCAAACCTCCTAAAATTAATTTTCACTTCCATGGGGATTAGAAGGTGAATCTAATAAACTGAACCCTTTCGCTTCAGGAGAAATAAATATTTCAAAGATAAATTCACAGCCTGGCAAGCCAACTTCCCAATAGAACCATATCAATTTAAAGCAAATTATCAAGTAATCTTTTCATGTTATAAAAATTTAGTATTAATTTAAACCAATATCTTAAATCAAATTCATTTTTGTGTACCTTTTCTCAAATGTGCTGTGCACCTTTAGTTTTCTTTATTTATATCTTTTTTACATTTTGTGGAACGCCAGCATGGTCAAACATCCCTCTTCCAATATCTTCATTGCATTCTGTGCACATCCCTTTACCACAGCAAATCCAGTTTTTGCACTCACGCCTGTCTGTAGACAAAATGATATTCCTACTGCTTTTTCCTCGTATCTCTCTAAATTCACAAACCAAAATAACAATGAATCAAACACGAAGTATTCCTTAAGGAGAAGAGCACAGATTCCACATTTTGCAAGAATTATCTGATATTTAGAGATGGGAGGACTAAAACAGAGACATGAAGTATACTTCCTGGAAGTAAACTCTATCAAGGTTTTTCTGGATGCTTTTTTCTTCAGAAAGAAATATGTAACTGTAATCAAAACTCTTCTTGGGAACTCATCTATTTCAGAGAATTTAACTTAAAGGACAAATTAATCACACTTTGAACAGGCAGTGAGAGATGACAAGACAGGAACATTATCTCCCCTTGTCCTTAATGTTTCTCAGGCAATCCAAATCACCCAGTTATGAATTTCCTTTCACAACACCCTTTCAGCAAATTCAAAATCCTCTCTCAGGAAAAAACTAAATGAAGGATCCTCACTCTTCCCTTATTTCATCCTCTCCACCAGAAAGGTTCAGCCAGTCTGCCCTCCCCAACACCATCTCCACACTGTGCACTCTCCTCGTGCTTCCTACAGGATCATGAACTTTCCATCACCCTCCCATCTGACAATAGGCAAGTTAATTCAAGCTTTCTGCTTTGCCAGCAGCCAAATTGGAAAGTTCTTGTAAGTTTTCACTTTCTGCAAGTTCGAAAAGGTTCTCTGTAATTCATCTTGCTTCCAGACACTGATTCCAGTTATGCCTTTCTCTGAACTAAATGATTACCTGGCTGTTAGCCCAGCGGAAATGTCTGGATGGATACCAAATTACTTTTCAGAAGCCAAACACATTACTCACTATAAGCTATCGCCTCTCTTTAATACTGTCTGTAGTAAATATTCCTTTCAAGCCTTTCCTCTGCTCTCCCTGCCTATTTTCAGTATCAACTCTTCTTATCATGACCATGAGTTGGGTTTCTTGTCAGCTTATAAATCCCAGGTCTCAGTTAGTCACTGTCTAGCAGGGTTTTAAAAGTATTAGAAGTGTTAACATTTTGTTTAAATGGTCTGTTCTTGTCAAACTATCAATACTCTTTTATATGGCCATCCTCTTTCATGTTTCCAGTTGCCTTGCTCTTTTTACCATCTGTAAAAGCTTTTGGTAATGATCAGTCTTCAAAGTTGTGATGGAAATTCTGTCACATTTGAACTAATGCTGCAGAACTTATCAAAATTACCTCCATTCAGTGAGGTAAGGCTAAATGCTCTTTGAAATCCGTGATGAATTGCTATCAATTCATTTGATGCCTCTCTACTGGTAATAGTTAGGTGTCAGATTTTTGATTAGCAAAATAAATGTTAAAAGTCATAAACTTCACAAAGTATGGTACAGTTCAGCCTTTTGCCTTTAACAGTCAAACCTTTGATTTCATAAAAGAATGAAATCGTACAGACTGTCAGAAATAGGGAACAAGGAATTCAGTTAGGTTGACTCTTCTGGAGCTTAATTTTTCATTTCAGAACGATATTCTTTCCAACTATAATTTCATAAAATTAGAACAATTATTTAAAGCAAATTAACAAGTAATTTTTGATGTCATCAAAATCCATTATTAATTTAAAACAGTGTATTGAATCCTATTCATTATTGCATACTTTAAAAAATATTTTCATTCTTGTTTGGAATGAATGATGAAATTTTAAAAACAATCTAGAAAGGAGTCAATTTTATATGACATTTCTTAATACAATCTTCCTGTTATGTAAGATGCCATTCATTTCAATGAATATAAGAACAAAAATGCATTAGTGGTTAAACTTTTTACCATTAGACTAAGCAGAGGATTATTAGGTTTCTCTTTTCACTTAAGAATCAACCTACATATCTGTGACACAACATCTTTAAAATTTTTTAATATAAAAAACAATTCAGTTCACTGGAAGCTTGGAAGATAATTTTAAAAGATATACACAATTGCTCATTAGGATCCTGTTGATATCAGTTGGTCTCAGTAAATTACTTTAGAAACAAAGAGGGTAAGATAAATACATAGAAAAAATGCATCTGGAGTGGGTAAGAGACAGCATCTCCCAGAGTTTTACAAGAGTATATTTATGGTTTCGATAAGTGCAAATCCATAGTTAAAGCTGTAGCTTTAGTCAGGAGATTTCTTCTTCCTTCCATCTGTCACAAGAAACTATCATTTTGTTTAAAGCCTGCATTCAATTTTAGAGAAAAAAATTCATGAGGGAAGAGGAATGGACAAAAAAGCCTTTTTACTTCCAAGGACAGTTTTTTTCTTTTAACCACCTTCAGCCAGCTCTTTCACCTCCAGAAATATCTTCTAACCCCTTAGAGGAAAAGCTAATCTCAAAAGAGAAGGTTTGGGGTTGAGGTAGCTTCTGGGCATGCCAAGAGCCACACAGCTGTAGGAATTTCCTCAGATGAGGTCAGATACTTTTACCTGGTATCTGCAAATGCATTTCATGGTTCCCCTCCTCCTCCACAGGGGAGAACTGTGCTTCCCACACAGTGCCTGCATTTCTCACCAGTGCAAGAGGCAATGTGATGCCCTCTTTCTCTCTTACTCTCTCCCCAGGAAAAGCAGCAGCCACAGGAGGATAGTACATGCCATGTGCCAAGGCTGGGCATGGGCGAGGCTCTGTCCACCCACCCAGCTGTGGCTGGCTGACAGCAGAGTCCTGGGCACGGCACAGCTGTTCCAAACACGGGGACAGCTCCTGCACCCACCCACACTGAGAGAGCTGACTGCCATGGGCAACAACAGAATGCCAGTCCACTGGATATTCAACAGAGAGCTTCTCCTGCACGTTAAAATGACCACTCTATGTGTGTCTGAAGAGCCCAGGGTGTTTACAATAGACCCTGTTACCAGTTTTATTGATCGAACATTGACTTTTAAACCTAACTGTTGCTGTGTTTTTAAAGACAGTGAAAGCCAGACCATCTCCTTTTCACATGCGAGGAAACCATGAAGTGACCTTGTCAGGACAGGAAAAAGTGCTGAAGCCTGATAACAAAACCAAGAGAAGAATCCAGGTCTCCTGATAAATGGTCTAAGAAGCTGTGCTGTTGACACTGTACTAAAGGACCGTTCCCAGTCAGACTTACACACAAATCTCTCCTCACAGGAGCTGTATCAAACTCAGCTATTTTTCTGTCAGGAGTTTGTACATGTGATTGAAGTGACATTCTCCTGTTATTTTTCTCTCTGAGGAAACTCTGAGTTTTCCCTCTCAGCAGAAAAAGATCCCACCAGACCTGTAAGAGATTTCATTCACCCAGCACTCTATTCACAAGCTGCTGAGATGCTGACTCACTGGTCTCCATGGGCTTCTTTAGCAGCCCTTGTGCAGAAGTTGCAAAACCAGTCCTGTAGTGGTATTAAAGCCAAGAATTGGCCAAGGCCTGCTTTTACCTCAGGCTATGGCTGAATTTGAGCATGTTTCTGAGGCGTCTCAAGACTCTGGAGTCTCCTAAATCTACCACAGCATTGACACTTCAACAGTTTGACTGAAAGTCTCAGAACAAAAGGGGTCCCTTTTTTTGGTCACCCAAAAGGTGACCCAGTGTCAGGCCTGAAGTGTCAGGCAGTTGGACTAGATGTTTGTTGTAATAATTCCAGCTGAACTATTCTAACAATATCAGATGATGTTTAAATGAGCAGAAGGAGAAGGAGTCATGCTTGCCTTGCCTGCCTGTCCAGAAGGGGTTAGGAAGAGGCGGGCAGATCTGGAATTCAGAGCTGAGAAATGGCAGCAAAGGGCCTCAGACAAAGCCTGTACTCAGCTGGGGGGTAAAGAAGAGCCACAGTATGTCCCCATCCCCCTTTAGAGTGGTGACAGCTGGAAGAGAGGTATTGTGGGATGGCTGAGGGACGGGATCTGCCTCTCCCATCTTCTGTCACAAACTTCCCAGAGACCTTGGTTTTCCTCACATAAGGGCATCACTGCAGGTTGCATTGTTCACGTGTCATTAAAATCCATCCTAAGACACAATCATGCAAAGAGTATATGTGAGAAAAAAATGAGAGGTTAGTAAAAATGAAGAAAATAAAGCTCTTGCATGAATTTGAAACATTTCAAAACCACAAAAAATGTTTGAAACTGTTGGCTTGTGTACACCTGCACTTGAGCTAATGATTCTAACAGTGGTTAAAGCATTTGCTGGAGAGAAAACCTAGGAAAGAAGAATACTGGGAAAAAAACATAAAATAAAGAATACCAATGGATGTTTTGCCATATTTTTTTATTTACTACCATGTAATCAGAGATCGACCAAGAGAAAATTCAAGGAAAGCCTAATGTAAGGATTAGTGGGAAAGTGAGCCATAGCTATTGAAAGTCTCACAAAAACAGTCTTAGGAAGGTAACAGAAGGAGAGAAAAAAGCAAATACATATGCACCAGTATAATCCATACATGCTAACTTTTAGGGCTAAGTTTGGAGTTATTTTCACTGACCAGGCCAGTTAATCAAGTATCTTTGTTACTGACTGATGGCTCAGAAAATCTCTGTCTTTGCAGCTGCGTGACTCTCAAGTATGCAGTCTCTTTTCTTGCAGGAGTAATACAAAAAGAAATTAAATCTCTACCCTGAATGAAGGGTAAAAGAGCACGTAGGGGCATAAAAAAATCACAGCATCACAAAACTGGAGCCAACCACTTTTTTTAAAATGACCAAAGGCATCTTTCTTTATTGCACTGACTATTAAAGGGAATTTAATTTTTCTTATTCGACAGTATTTACCTATAACTCATCTTTTTGAAGTTCCTCATCAACAACTTCAGTGCTTCCCATCACTGCCCCTTATATCAAGTCTGACAATTAATTACTGCATCATCCTGCAATTACTTGACCCTCATCATATATGATTTACTAACAAGAATCCCTTCCAACACCTCCATTTTTCCCATGTATAAACTGATTTCATGGAGCGATGAATACTCCACAATTTTGCAATTTTTCTTCCAGAAATGTTATGAGAATTCAAATGGGATGTGGAGAAGGAGTACAAAAAGTCGCATGATTTCAGTCCCCTGGATTGCTCATTATCGCCCTGCTGAACTGCATGCCTACAGATTGTGATTGAAAAGGACAAAAAGAGAGAGGAAGCATAGTTCAACCTAAAATATACACCAATACACAAGTGATAGTGCAAGCATACATACCAGTTCATTTTACTAAGTGGTTTAGTCTGAAACATTCACTAACACTGACACAGAGCTTTCTCCTCTTTCCTGAATAACAATGGAAAAGGTATTTCAGCACCTTCTCTGCTTTCCTCAATCCAACACCAACAACTGGAGTTAAACACTGCTAAACAGAGAAAAAAATTCCTTGCTTTACATTAAGCCTTTCCTCCTATCTTTATAATTTCCTGGCTTTCCCTCCTTGTTAAACAAACCATGAGGTGCCAAGGCAGCAATGTGTCAGTGTCCACATGCCTGGACACGTAAACTGTCCCTCGGGGTCTCCTCACAGTGGAAAAAATACTGCCTTGTAGAAGTTTCTTTCTTTCACTCGAGCTTTTTTCCCTTGGATACCAGCACCGTCTTATCCCTAGAGGGCAGCCAATGAACACAGCTCCAGGCACAAAGCGCTTTTCCCTCAGGCTGCAGGATTTACCACATTTAACCAGATTGTCCCTTCTGTCTCTAACACAAGTCCAGGCAAACCACTGTGACTGACAAGGTTTGGGTCATTTAAGTTGCTTTTTCCCAATTCCTAGTGGTAGAGCTTCCATAAGCCACCCTCTCCCCCACCCTGCCAAACTGAGGGGCAGTCTTTTGCACCTCTTCCAACCGGCACCCCAAACCTCTTACCTTATGATGACAAACATGACCAGGGAGTTTCCCACCAAGCCAACAACAAAGACCACGGAGTAGACAGCAGTGATGATGATGGGAATGGCAGGGGAGATGCTGGTGTGGTTGTGCTGACCGTCCCCAAAGGTCCCAGTGGCATTGTTGTCATAGTCTGCCCAGCCCTGGAGCCAGCTGCTGCTAGTGCTGGGGGGTCGGCAGGGCCGTGGGGTGCAGGTGGAGTCTGGCTCCTCACGGAAAATCTGGATGGGGGCATCCATGGGGGTGCAGTCCCCACTGGCACCAGGGAGACCCGGAGGAGGGTGCACACAGCAGGAGGCAAGTATGCTGGAAATAGGGAAGAGAGAGAAAGAAAGAGAAGTGTGTTCACAGCCACAGAACGGTAAGAACTCTGAAACTTGTGTGTGTTAAGGGGAGCTCTGCTGTGATGGGAACTGCAGTTTGCCAAGCAGAGATTTAAGCAAATCGCATTCATATTAAATAATTGCAAGTTTTACATCTTTCTATGTAATGCTGCTTCTCCAAGTGCACAAGGAAAGTTTTCCTCTGCTTTCAAAGGTTGCATAGTGAAGTAAACCAGATGGGAACAGCTCAGATCCACCCCCACACTTTAACCCCGTCTTTCCCATCTTTCTTATTTTAAGTCAAACTGTATCCTAACAGGGGCTCCTCATTGCCTAAGCTCTGCTGTATGGGGGAAGGAGACAGAGAAACCCACCACCTCTCTGCACACCTGCTTTAACATCCTGCCCTGAGTTATTTTTTCCTGATCCCACACCTGCTTTCAAAGAAAAGACACATTAATGACAAAAAAATACCTCTTTCAGTCCAGGAAGAGAAGCGGAGTCCTCAAACAGATGCTCTTTGGAGGAAAAGAATCAAGCAGCTGTGCTTGGCTCCTGGAAGTGCCACCGACCACCTAGGACTTTTGAATGTGAGACAGCTGCGCCCTCGGAGAGGCGTGCTGCCAGCAGAGACAGCTCCCGGCCATGAGCTGCACCGTGCAGCAGCAGCACTTGCTGCTGTTCCAGCTCCCACCACTTCGCCTTTCCCTCTCAGGCTCCCTCTGCCTCCCTCTCGCTCTGCCAGGGCTCCAGCAGCACTCTGCACTGATGCACACGTTCTTCACTGTCTCTGTCCCTGCAGCTCAGAAGCTCACATGACTTCCTTCTAAACACTGAGATGCAGATAAATTAAAAGAAAAGCAAGAAATAAGTTCTGCTATGAATGAATGCTTATTTTAATACACTTTTCCAAGTTGTCTTTTCTCCATTCCCCTGCACTCCCAGGCCTCAAGCAATAGTCCTCTCTGTCTTACTGAATCCTGCAGGATTCCAGAGTAGTAGACACTGAATAAAAGAGGAATTATAAGTTTAGATGCCTTGCCTGGTCCATTGGCTCTTTCATGCCTCAACTCCACAACTGTGTGTCCAAATCATTTCTCACTGGGTAATTGTGCCCCTGTTCTTTTGCACCTACAACTTCAAAGAAAGTCAGAAGCTATCTACCGAAGGAAAGAGGGGCACCCCAATTACTATACAGTTTTTTCAAGCTGTCCCACACCACGCGAGAAGCCAAGAATTCCATGTAGCACTGTCAGAGCTCCATTCTTCCAGCAGCAGCCAGAAATTGGGACATGGCGTGTACAGAAATCACATCCCTTAGAGCTTATCCCTAATACAGTCCCTCAAGCAGGAGTTGGTAAGGCACCAATATGTGTGTTCAAGTGTCCCTTAATTTGCACAGAGACCTTGAATTCGCCACCAGGAGTCTCTCTAAATGACAAACTGGGAGACAAGAGGCAAGACCCTGAGTTATTCCTACTCCTTTGGAAGAGGCTAGGAACAGCCAGACTGGCTGCACCTAGAAGTGTGCAGGAAGAAAAACAGTCTCTGGAGAGAGAGAGAGAGAGGCTGTGGGTTTCCTTCAAGCTTTTCCAGTCTTGAAACTTTACTTCATGCTCCTCTTGTTGAGTGTCTGCGATCAGGATGAGTTTTCTTCTCTAAAACATTTTTTTCTAAACCTATAATCAAGAGAATATACTATGTCAGCTCTGAGTGAGAAGTCATGTAGGAGGCTTAAAAGGTACAAAATCTCCTCACTTAGAGGAAAAGGCTTGTTCAAATGTGATGATGGCTTTGATTGCGGTCACTGCTTTCTCCAGAACTTCAGTAACTGCTCACCATCATGTGTGAAGAGCTGTTTAAAAGTTTCATATTTAATGACTATGCATAAAAATGCAAAACAACAAATATGTAACAAAAATGTCCCTGAGCCAGGGACTCAGACCTGAGCAGTAATCATTTCTTTGAAGATAAAGTGAGATCCTAACATAAAATGTACTCCAATTCTGTTTTTATCGTCTGCAATCCATGGTCTCCTGCCCATGTACTGACAGGAACTACTGTTGCTATGTCTTCTCATACATAAATTTACTGGCCTTTTTCAAGTTCTTGTTAGCATCTTCCCCAGACTTTTCCATATTCTGGAATTAAAATATGCAAGAGAGATTTCAGATAGCAATATTTTAGCACTCATTGATAATTTAGCTCTTTTAACAATCATTTTGTCACTGTAATTGCTCCAGGAGTCTAGAAATTTCTGTATGGGGAAGAAAAGCCTATTATTGCTCTGAGTAGATCTACGGCACAGATGATACAAGTAAGTAAGATAAATAGCAGACTCACAGCTTCTCAAGCATCAATGGTTGGACAGTAAACTGCTCATTCTCTAGCTAAATTCTGTGCTGAAACACTCCACTGATCTTAGAGTTAGCACAAAAAAGATGTGCTCACTGTTATAGTCACTGACCTTGCATTTTGCATTGTAACTACATGAGGCTGGAATGAGGTGGAGTTTGACCACAACACTGGAAAATACAGGTTGAGCCAGAGGCAATGTTCAAGCTGCCTGATGCTTTTTGTCTATGTGTGTTCCATGTTGGAGGCCCAGTTTGGCTCTTGGTTGCTGTAGGACTTTGTGATACAGTAGAAAGATACAAAGATACTTTGATTAGGGAAATGCATTGTCTTCTGAAAGTCAAATCAAAATCATATGCACTGTTACAAAATAATCTTTGCATTTCTTGTGTTTGCTTCCTTAATGAAAACCTGGATATCTGGATTTTCAGCTGCAACTGGTCTCACTGCAGGTACCAGAAACAGCTGCCATGATATCCAAAGAAAAGCTAAGGGCAGAGGGAGAACCACTGTCCAACATCATCTTCCCCTCCTTCAACACCTAACTGCTCAGTGCCTCTGTGCCCTTCCCAACAGCCCTGTGGAAAACAGCAGGAGTCTTCTAAAGTCACGAGGGCAGAGAACATCAGGGTTTGCAGGTGACCTGACCCAGACTGCCCACACATCAATGCCAGAAATCCCTCTTCCCTCTAAGGGCTGCCGTTGGACAGAAGGCTCTACTTTCAAAGGAAAGAAAGGAAATATTTAAAGAAAGACAGCATAAAAAAACATAGTCTCACTACTCAGCTGCAATTCTTCTTCTTACAAACATGTGGCTTGCATGCCCCTCTATTTTTTTGCTATAATACTTCAGACCCAGTAGTTTTCACATCACTGGACTTTGGGAAACACAACAGAAATCACTTTGACTTTTTAAATTAAGAATAAAAAACTACATATCAAATTCTATAATTATAGAAAACTGTTTAAATTGTAAATTCCAGACCTCAAAAGTGAAAAAAAAAATCACATTCAGATGCCTGATACCTAGGAACTGCAACATATGAATTTACAGAAATTTTTATTTTCCCCAGGCTCTCTGCCTCAATCAAAAATCAGCCACACAATGTTGCTAAATCTAAGTGGAAGGGCAGCGCTAAAATGGGAATTTTGTATCTGTAAAGTGTTTTTTTTGCAATCCTAGTGAAATTCTTTCTATGAATAAGAAACCTGGGGCAGGAGAGATATGCGATATTTAACAATAGTAGTTAGGAAGGGCTTCAGCACTGTCTTTTTTCTTACCAAAAGCTAAAGAGCTGCCCCCATCAGCACAGTGCTTTAAAACAATGTAGTGGGACATTAATTCAGCCCTGACTCAGAGGTAAGAATGAACCACGTTGAATCACTGGCACGACGCTGTGCAGCACTATGCCCTCTGCTCACTGTGCTGCAGCAGAGACCAAGCACCATCACCCCAGCACATACAGGCTTTGAGTGAAAGCTGTTTAGTTCCTGCTATTTTTTCCTAGAAAACCATGACACTTTATGGGTTTAAGTCAAGTGTGCAGAACAGGACAGACTTTGAGGTTCAGCCATGAACTGTAACACTGGATACTTTGGTACAGGATCATTTGCAAAGATCACTTTCTATTCTAGAGGCTGGAGAAGAGACCACATGAGTTAAGTGGATCACACGGCCAAGATGCTTTTTCAGCTAATATTTGTATTTACTACGTGATTGACCAAAGGCTACAATGATAGTGAGCCTGTGTAAAGGTAGGAGATGCTGGAAACACTTTCTGGTGGCTCCAGTTGCCAGGGAAACAAAGTTGTCTTGTCTCTCTGCATTCAGAAATGTTAGCTCTCTGTGTGAACACAGCTCTCGGGAAATTCTGTTTTACGCTCTTCAAAGACCTGCAAAGGAGAGGAAGGGGAGAAAGAGAGAGATGAGAAAATATATGTAATGCTACCTCTAATCAGTTTTTGTACACATATTTTGCTCACAGCAGACTAAATATTCAGCATAAGGCTTGTGCTTTGCTTTTACTTGTTTATAATAAAAGTTCATGTTACATTTTAAAAAAATTACTGGTACAAACCTCAACTGTGACCTTCAGAAACCAACCCAATAAAATGCCGAGAACTGAGATAACTTTTATTCCAAAACATGTCCACCTTCCACAGAAAAATCCCTGGGCAGGTATGAAGAAAGCAGCTGCCCTCAAACTGCAGGGAGAGACTGGAGCAGCTGTTGAAAGGTTTCTGACTCCAGGATTTTTAAAATGAGGGGAGCTATACAGAGAAGAGCTAACTGGCAGTGGGGAGGTCAGTGGCTGAGATTAGGAGTTCAGAAGATCCCAGCATGAAGCCATCTGCTTTGCTCTGCTGCCACTCTGCCTCCCCCCAGCAGCACTTCTCTCACAGCTGGCCATGGCACACATGCCAGGACCTTGGAGCAGAGGCAGAACTGTCAAAACAGGTCACCACTTTGCCATCTTCCCTGCATTTCATTTCATCAGGATCCTCAGCTGGAAGTTTTATAACTTCTCACTTTCCTGGAGCAGGCTAGAGCTGTTACTCCAGAGAAAACACAAGGATGCCTAAAGCAGCTAAATGTGAGCTACAAAACAACTTTTAAGACTTCTCTTTGAAAGAGAAAATTGTGGTACTCTTCAGATGCCTGTATAAAGATACAGATTGCTGCACTACAGAACAGCTCATCTGATACAGATTATTTTAACACAGAAAAAGAACTAAAAAAACAAAAAATCACACAAACCAGCCAAACAAAAAGAAACAATGACAGAACAAAACAATTACATCTATCTAATTATTATTTACAATTCTCCTGTGGGCATTATCAGTTAATCGTCTTTCACAGCAAGTTGGCTTCCCAGCATGTGGAAGCACAGTTCTACTGGTATGTGGTTACACTGCTCCAGTGAGGGAATGGGGATCAGCTAACACAACCTGAACTTCCATTCAATTTTTGTTCTGAGACGGAAGATGATGTTGATGCCATTCATAAGTTTTATGGGAGTAAATAAAAGCCACTTTAAGATTAGCCTGGTCGTTTCTTTTTAGGATGATCCCAGTGGATTGTGTGGGATAAGTACTGACTTTTCCTCAAAGAGCTGCAGAGTCTTCTCTTTACCTTCTTAACAAGAAGGATGATTCATTTCCAGGAAGGGTAAGAACTGTGTTGATTTATATGCCAATGATACCTAAATCTTAATCTTCTTTGCTTCAGACTTAGAATTGTTTGTTGACTTATTCAAGTGCCTGGGAGAAGTAAGACTGAAAAACAATGTAGCTGAAGCTAGAGAAAAGTACGTTTTTCATACAGCCCCTAAACCTTGCCCCTCCCACCTCCTCTGCCTCCTGTTTTTGGCACCTTCATTCATACATAATTAATGGCTTAAAGACGAGTGTTGTGATTAAAGAGGGATGAATTCAGCTCTCTGAATAAGAGTTGTGCCTGCACCAGCTGACTAACCCAATCTCTGCTGACCCTGGGACAGAGTAGCTGCTGACTCCAGGATGGAGTTGGGAAGGCTAAACCCCACTTAGCCGTTGCCCCTTCCCTTTTCCCAGCTAATCAAGTTCTTCCAGTCGCTCAGTGAATGCTATAGAGAACCTAGAGCTGCAGAACAGTGCAGTAATAGTGGTGCTGAGTGGACATAAATAAAACATAAATAAAACCAGGCCTGGAGGACCACATAAACATCAGTGCAGGAGGAGGAAATGACCTTACCTAAACATGTTCCAGTAATGCTTACAAAACAAACTCTCAATTAAGTGAGGTTATTTGCATTTATTTATGTTACACCAAAAAAAGGGCTAAGAACTGACAAACTCTAACTCGAACTCAAGGGTCAGGGTGAAGCCCAAAAATTGTCAAATTGCCCAGAAAGCCCATTTAGCCAGAGCATGCACAGAAAGAACTGTCTGTGAGGGAGGATGAGCCCCAGCAGATGCTCTGGTAGCAGGGCTGAGGTGACCCTTCACAGCGCTCTCCACCCCCACTCTGCCTGCTCTGTCATGTAGCCATGCTCAGTTTTCTTCCTGCCTATATTTCATCAAACCACAAAAGGATTCAGTAAGGATGGGAAAGACCTGCAAAATCATGTATGCCAATAGTTAACCCAGCTTTGCCAAGCCCTTCATTAAACCATGTCCCCAGGTGCCACATAAACACATCTGATAAATATTTTCAGGGACAGTGACCCCACCACTTCCCTGTTCACTCTGTTCCAATGTTTGATAATCCTTTTGAAATTTTTCCTAATATCCAATCTAAACCTCCCTTTGAGCAGCTTGAGGCCATTTCCTGGGGTCCTGTCATTTGTTACCTGGTAGAAGATACTGACTCCCACCTGGCTACAACCTCGATTTGGGTAGTAGGGAGTGATAAGGTCTCCTCTGAGCCTTTTTTCCCCCAGGCATAACAACCCACCTCCCTCAGGCACTTCACCACCTCTGTTACCTTTCTCTGGACTTGCTCCAGCTTTACAGTGTCTTTCTTGTAGTGAGTGGCCTAAAACTAGACACAGGATTTGAGCTGTGGCCTCACCAGTGCAAAGTACAGAGGGGCAATCACTGCTCTAGTCCTACTGGCCACACTTTTGCTGACCCAAACCAGGGTGCCATTGGCTTCTTGGCCACCTGGGCACATGCTGCCTCATCTTCAGCTGCTGCTGACCAGCACCCCCAGGTCATTTTCTGCTGGGCAGCTTCCCAGGCACTTGTCCTCAAGCCTGTAGTACTGCCTGGGGTTGTTGTGACCCAAGGGCAGAATCTGGCACTTCACTTCCTTGAACATTAGGCAGCTGGCCTCAACTCATGGATCCAGCCTGTCCAGATCTCTCTGCAGAACCTTTCTAACCTCCAGCAGATCAACATTCCTGTCCACCTTGGCGTCAGCTGCAAACTGACAGAGGGTGGACTCAATCCCCTCTTCCAGATCATTGATAAAGATATTAAACAGGAATGTTCCCAAAACTGAGCTCTGGGGAACACCACTTGTCACCAAGCACCAGCTGGATGTGACTCCATTCCCCACCACTCTTTGGGCCCAGCCACCCAGCCAGATTTTACTCAGAATTTACTCAGTAAATTCATCCAAGCTGTGTTCAGCCATGCTCACAACAGCTTAGCAGTGTCAAGCAACAGCAAGGTACATATTTTAAGCCTTTCACAGTCATTTGCTTCAGCGTATTTGACAAAGTAAAAAAAAAAAAAATTAAGCTCCTGTATAAATGTCACAAGGAGGACAAATGGCCGTTTTATGCTGTCTTTTTTGAGGCTGTTATTAAAACATAGATTACAAAGTGTGAAAATGAATCTGAAAACTCTTGCCAATGTATTGCAGCATATGGAAGTGCTCCTTTTGAGACATTTGTTTAAATAAGCAATGCAAGAAGAAAATTAGCCAGGAATCAATTTGTCAAATGCTTAAAGCTGAGCTGGGTATAAAGCTGGAAAACTCAGGCTCCCCTTAGAGAGGTACTTAGTGGGACATATAAAATACTAAGTCCAATTTTATTGTCATTACTTGCTGTGTGTACACCACTAAATTCAATCATACTGCTCATGGAATAAAAATACCAGACTAAAAATTGAAAATCTAAAAGACAAGGAGGAGGGGAAGGAAAAGAAAATAATTGAAATATAACAGAAAATTGCAAGAGCAACACAAGCTGAACAAAACCTACAGAAGGAAAAAGTGTTGACTTGGCATCAGTGCAACCAAGAGGCATCAAGAAGAAATATCAAGTGAGAAATAACAATTTGGCAGAAGAACAAAGAAAATCATCAAAGACTTAGTCATTACATGGAAGTATGTCCCGTGATTGGGTTGTCTTGAACTTTTTTTCTGATTTCACCACTTTTACTGTTAGTATAACTGCCTATTATAACAAATTATCAGCATATTCGTAAAGTAAATGGTACCAAGGCAGTCCCTTTTTATTATAATGAACTAGAATCCCATACCAGATAATTTTCCAAAGTAATTTTCCATTGTGGTGAAAGAAGATTACTAATTGCTTTAGGTTGGTAATTGCTCTACATACCAAAAGATCTTTTTAGTAAATGCAAAGATCTTTTTAAATCTCAAGAATAGAAAGTCTTTTATTGCCCAATGGCTTTATTTTCACTGTTTCAATAGTATGACTTAAGTAAAAGCACAAGTGTGTCTTTACTGCTTGAGACTTCATACTCACTCTGCCACACAGTGACAGAAACTGATGCTTTCTACCAGTAAGGAGAGTTGGCCAATCAGGCGTCTTACACAGATGGTTGTTAAAGAAAATGAAATAATCTGGGGTTTATCCATGAAGCCTATTGAAGGACAATGCATTAGACATGCACAAAAATGCTTAATTCCAATGACAAAAAACAACCCTACTGATTAACTTTAGAAAAGACAAGATGTGCATATAGCCAGTCATGCTCCTGGCATATGTAACCCATGGTTCCATTTTCCTCCTACAGACAGAAACTCTCCTAGAAAACATTCACCATAGAAGGACTGAATCCAGCAGCCAGTTTCTTTTGCAGATATACATTTTCTAAGAAAATCTGCTTCATATTTAAAACCAATGTTACCCCTAAAGTTTACCAAAATGTAAACACTTCTTATAAGGTGCACCACTAAGCAACTTTGTACAACAAACAGACAAATTCCCTGAGACTGTCCTGTGATCAGCTGGCAGAGATACTTTCTTGTATAGCAGATTTTCATCAAGCCACAAAACATGTTGCCCAGAGAGGTGATAAATGCCCCATCCCTGAAAACACTCAAGGTCAGGTTGGACAGGGCTCTGAGCATCCTGATCTAGTTCAGAATGTCCCTGCTCATCACTGGAGGTAGGACTAGATGGCCTTTAAAAGTCTCTTCAAAATCAAAGTATTCTGTGGTTCTGAGGTCTGCAAATAACTCGTTCCTGAACAAAATAGCCATTTACTTCAATGGCACATATTTATTCCCGAAGAGGGGAAATGGATGCATGCACACAGCAAGATTGAGAGAGAAGGGGAGCTCCAGCAACTGAGGCTGGCAAATGGCACTTACTGGCTTTAGCCTTTTCTCTTGGAGCTAGTCCATTGTATATGTACAAGTATTCAGAGAAAGAGAGATTGCTGCTTTAGTCTGTTAACCAAAACTTTTGCTAGACTTGTGGAAAGCCCAGGCTCCCCTTCTTGCTCCAAAGCAGATAATACAACAGCTTTGATCTCCCACATGCTGACCAAGTGAGCCTGTTCCACCAGTAATGTCTTTCATTTCATCTAAAATGTTAATATTTAAATTTCTAATAGTAATTCAATCCATAAATTCTATCAATATAACTTACGTACTTTAATGTAAGTAATAAAATCATCTCTATATTTTTAGGTGCAAATCTGAGTGTCTTATTTAGGTCACTCAAATCTGAACTTCTGACTGTAAATTTTGATTTATTTTTACCAAATATTTATGGGATATTGTATAATTTAAAGTTTTACATTATGTTTGTAGAATGCTTGATCCACCTCTTAAATTAATGAAAAGTTAGGAAAGTGACAAAAACCATTCAGATAAGATTTATTGGTTCAGCTAGTCAGCAATAAATTCAGAAAAAAATTATGGGTCCTCTAGCAAGATATGTTTACTAATTATGATGTTAAAATTGTTACATAAGATACTAAAAGTCATAAAGAAAAACTTATTCAGAGAAAATTATGTCCTAGTGTTCTGGAACAGCCATATGAGTGTAACAGGAATAAAATATTTATTTCAGAATTGAAAATGCTGAATCCTTCTCATGCTGCCTATCAGTGTCCCACACAGTATTGTTTCAGAAACCACAGTGTACCTGTCATCTCAGAAGAGAGTTTCAGAGACCACCTTAGACATTTTCAGGGATGAATCCTCATTCCAACAAAATGAGGCTCTGGGTTATATACACAGGTCCATTGAGTGCAAAGGATCTTGATGAGGTGTTCTTTATATTTTTCATAACAATGAAGGATACCTCTGGCAATTAACTTTTCCTCCATTATTAGGAATACTGAAAAATAGGACCAGCTTCTAGGAACTGAAGAAAATGAAAGAGACAAGAGCTATTCTACAAGAGAAGAGACACTCTAAATTTTGTATGTAGCCTGGATAATAGAAGAACAAACCATTTGAGGCCCCTGCTCTTTTACCTTTTTTGCCTCTGAAAAAAAGCATTGAAGGATGCTAAGGCTGCTGTAAAGAGTTACATTCCTGGGTTTCTATAGGTGTCATAGGGGGAAAAAGCACATTAGCTCTTCCTATAATTAGATTTCACTTCTTTTGAAGGTCCATGGCAACAAAGCAATGAGGTCTCTTCAGAGTTCATGGGCATCCCTGCTGTTGAGCCAAGCCCCACGAACAAGATCAGTCCCACTGCTCCTGGAAGTGCTTCATGCAGGCACGCCAGGTTTTAGGTGAAGGTCCTCTTTCAGTGATGTTGCCATGGAAGCTTCTTAGTAACTGGGCTCTGATAAGCCTTTGCTGTGCCATGACCAGCTGGTGGCTTGGCTCAGAGAGCCTCCAGTCCCCCTGCACTGTTATTAATCTGAAGCCCTGTGGTGTGTTTGAGCTGACACTGCTATTGTGCGCCTGTGGTTTGCCTTGACTTCTTAACCCTCCTTCTTCAAACTGCTGGTTTTCCTGGTCACCTGTTCTCTCTGTAATTCTACTCCATAGCTGCTGGCTTATTCCATGGCTTAGTACATTTTACCAAATATATGTTAAGGAAAAAGTCATAAATAAATAGAGTATCTATTTTATGATAAACTGTTACAACTCAACTATTTCTGCATATCTAAAGTAATAAGATTGTGATAATCAGGTGAAATAGTAATCTGACCTATATCATGTGAGCTTTCTACAGACATCATTTCTGCAGCAACTTATTTCAATAAATTGAACACCAGTTTTATTTACTATTTTGCAGACTACGTTCATGAATATTGTTCTTTTACAGATTCTGTCACTTGAAAGGGTAAGTAAGACTTTACCATTTCCAGATTAATAATTCCTCCTGGAGAGAAGGTGCTTCTGAGAAAGGATCCAGGTTCGACATTTTTGAACCTCTGCACCCTACATACTCACAAATACTTCTTTCTCTCTGTGGTTGCCCCATGTTGCTTTAGAGTAATGCATTAATAGATTTTTGGATACACTCCACTGAAACAATTTGACTCTTAATTATGTATCCAGAAGGTAAATGAATTGCACATGATCTTATAATTTTGGTAAAATTTTGTACATCTTGAGGTTTGAAAAAGTTCTCTTAGGAAGTATGAATGGATACATGGATCTTCAAAGTGGTTTAGCATTATGATCTTTTCAGTACAACAAAGAAATGAGAAAAAGAAAAAGCAAGAAAGGATAGAAGATCATAGAACATAGTATCATTAAGGCTGGAAAAGACCTCTGAGATCTTTAAGTCCAACCACTGACCTAACACTACCAGATCCATCATTAAACCCTGTCCCCATGAATCACATCTACAAGCCTTTTAAACACTTCCCACAATGGTGATTCTACCGCTTCCTTGGCAGCCTGTTCCAATGATTCATTTAATTCTGACACAAATTTATCTATAGGTGCAACCACCATAGATATGAGATACATCTGCCAAGTTATAATTTTCTCCTCTTGGGGAGGATTCAATTTTGGGGACTTTAAAATTGTATTAGATATTAAAACACATTTCAGAAATGGCTCCAAAGTAATTCATTCCATTAAATACTTGGCTCCATAGCTATTTTTCTACCATAGAAGATACATGTATTTTGCTTCTAAAGTGCTATACATGGACATCCCCCCAGAAAATAAATGAATGTACCTTCCCCAAGACTGTTTTTATCAAGTTTTTTTTTTTTACTTTCATATTTTTTCACTCAACAGGAAAGACATATTTCCTTCTCAATCAAATCTGCTGCAACTACATTCTGGACATGTAACTACTGATCTCTTCACTGTGAGATCCAAACTTAATTTCTACTACATACATATTTGCCATTTGAGATACAGGCATAGATATGTTCAGAAGATGCAATGTGAGATAAAATAGGATACTTCCCTGGTTCATTTAGATTTTCTTACTTTCTGAAGTATCAAATTTATTTTATCCTGATAAGCTTAGTGACTCTTCCTAAATAAAAAAAAAACAACAAAATTTCTACACTCATCAAGTATTTCATTTAAGCAGCATAAAGAAAGTTTTATAAAAAAAAAGAAAATTTTAAGTGATATTGAACATTTTCTGAGAGTTGTATAGTTTTACCAACTGTCATTTATCATATTTACTATTTCATGTAAAGTCAAATTGTCGGTAGTTAAAAATCATCAAACTCAAAAAACACAGATTAAGCCTCACTAACAAGGAGAACACTTCCAGAATGGACAATATTTGAAAAGCTTGCTTAACCTACCCTCTCCTAAGTATATTTCCACTGAAAACTGGAAAAACAGAATAAACATTAAGAAAATACACTTCCTTTGAAAAATGTTCCTAATGGTTTAGGTGGCTATGAGTAGTTGTTGGGATTAAGCCACTTTGTGAAATCACCAAGTTCAGCAAAACAGGTACAAGATTGTGGCCCCCACTGCCTTGCCTCACAGCAATCAGAAAGGCATCATCCAAGCCCTGGGGAAAAATGAGTGCTCTCCATCTACAACAAGCAAAGAAAGTCTCCCCCTGCCCCTTCCCATATTCCCCAGTGGAGGGCTATTCCCAGAAGGTTTAAAATCAGCCTTTATTTTACTGCTGCAGCAGGAGGAATTGCTCAGCTTTTGTCCTCTCTGTTGTCTGCCTCTCTGTCTGTCTTGTCTGAGACACTGTTTTTCAGTTTTTAGGCAAAATTTTAATAGTGGATCTGCTTGTATTACTTTTCCTTCATGATAATTTTCGCCTTTAGTTTAATGATTTTGAGAAATATTGGTAAAGAAAGAGATATACAGAGGGAAAAGACAGGGAGGAATATTATAAGCCTGGGGAGACTGGACAAAGAAAGAGGCAGATGTGAACAAAAGCAGATGGTTGTTTGCCTGTTGCCTTTAGACTAGGACATAATAACTGTAGAAACTACATGGAGAAAAATATTTTTTTATTATAATCTCTGTAGAGAGAGTCTAGTCTAAGAAAATAGTCTGTGATTATTTTTTAGCTTCTGAACAGAGACAGTAAACATAATTCTGAGCACTGGAATAGTTTTTTCTACCTGTTCCACTTTAACATTTCTCCCACAGCATATCCCATCAGTACACAAATCATTGAATGACACAGAATAAAAGTAGCTGTAAATGTAAGGATTTGAGTGATATTGCCCCCACATTTTTCCAAAATCCAGCCACAAGACAGTAGCTTTCAGAAACTTTGATTTGTCTGGCCTGCAGCAAACACAAGTCTCAAGGCTCTCCAAGTCAAACAGGGAATTACTAGTACAGGGAATTACTACTACAACTATTTGACCATTTATTTTACTGCTCATCCTTTTCTTCTACAAGCCATGCTCAGAAGGACATCTTCCAAACAAAACTAGTCAACCATTCTGTTCACGTTTTCCTCCATGTTGCCTTTTTACTTCAGAAGTCCATAGGAAACACCATAAAATTACTTCTTTTCCACCTCATTACTAGGTGGATGTGAAAAATAACCTCCTTTACAATCACATTTATTAAGGCTATTTTTAAAAAACGCTTTGAAGTAAATCACCCAAACAAATTGAAGTTAGGCTTGAAAAAAAACCAGATCCTCTGAAGTTCTATGATTTCACTGCTTGATATCTGCAGGTATCCAGCCCTGCAGCTGGTGAGGTCATTTTGTTGCTCTTTTTGTTAGACTCCTTTTGTTACCTGCTGTTCTCTAGTCTGATATGGATAACCTTCTAGAGGCACAAGAGCAGACTCAGGCAGGACCATCAGCTGATAAATGTTTGTTGCCTTCAGCTCCGCCACTGTGAAATTAACTTCTTTTTGGAATTGGAAAAACAAACATGTGCTCAAAACAGCAGGACATTTACCCTGGGTTGAAGGCTTATTCCCCATTTCTCTGCCTTTCCCTTTTAGTTTTCTCCTGTCTGAACCTTGTAGTCTTTGATGAAGGAATGTATTTATAAAACAAAAACAGACACTATTTCACAAACCACCGAGGTACTTCCAATAGGACTAGATAACAGGACTAATAAATCTGAGGTAATAAAAAGTAAAGGAAAAGTAGAGGCAAAATCCCGTGCATTTTCCAGAATAATTACAGAACAAAACATTCATTTCTTCACCATTATGACTGTATCTGACATTTAGAGTGCTTATGACTTTTAGAAAATATAGCAAAGGAAATTTTGGGTACATAAAATATGGAAATTTTCTACACTGAATTCTTCCTAACTGCATATCCTGCCTTCTTTAAAAATCTTTAAACAGATTTCTATCTAGCTCTCATGTTAAAAACCTTGCATATAAGTTTTTGTAAGAAGGATTTGGTGAATTGCCTCTTTGCTGTTAAATCAGAAAAAGAAGAAAAAACTACTTGAAAGGACAGTTATGCTGTCATTTGATTACTTCTAATTAAATCTACATAAATTTACCATGAATAAGTGTCTAAGAAAAGTAACAGTCATTTAGTATGAAAGCATTCTTTACGAGATTTTTTTGATTATGAACAAAATTAAATGAAGTATTTAATATTTGAAAGGGGGACCAAGGGTGGATATCAAGTGGCATTTTTAATATTAGAAAAAATGTACACATGACAAACTGTTTTTTCAATGATACTAACACAATCTTCATGGCTAATGTATAAAGCAAAGCTATAAACCAGCATAATAGTCCATCTTGTTTATATACATTCTATCCAGTTTATATATGTTTTGCAGAGATGACATGATTCCAGTCTAGAGGAAAATGTAGAAGAACATGTTGTCCCTGAAGTTAATCAACATGCTATTCCCAGAGAGCCACTCAATCCCAGACCTACAGACAGTAAGAGATTGTCAAAAATGCACTGCTCCCAGTGAATAAATTGTGCTCAAACTAGCATTGGGAAAACAAAAATTTATAAAACACTTCATCATATAGTGCATTTTTAAGTGTACTTGTTTTGGAAGGAATTAGGTGTACATCACTTCTGTTGGTTTCTGCTTTCCTGATATAAATAATAAAATAGTGCACTGTGCCCCAGACAACTAATCTAAGGCAAGCCAGGTCAGTGATCACCATGGAGATTTTTAAAAACTCCTAAATGCTTAAAAAATAAAATCAGCTGTCCTAGAGGTGCTGGAGCAATTCCTGTCCTGTTTAAATCCTTCTTCTTTATCCTCTGCTTCGCATGGGGCTCCTGATGTGCTCTTTCTTTGCCATCCGACCACGCCACTAAATATACCTCATGAATTAAGTACTTTTGATTATTCCTTTGACAAACTGGGTTAAAATTGGCTAATAACTTTAAAATCCATTAAAAGAGACAGAAAGAAAGATACAAGTGACATTTTGGGTTTTTTTTAATTTTACCTAAAAGCAAGTGATGCAATTTGATACCTACTGAACTGTAGGCAGTCTGTATGTAGCACAAGATCATCATGTCAGCTGTAGCATACTTTCAAAACTGACCTATTTCCTAAGGCTGGAGGCTAAAAGAAGATAGAATTCTTAAAACACTATTATCTGACCCTCCAGTCCAATATAGTTGAGGTTTTTATAAGTAGGGAATGGCCTGAGAGAAGTTTAAGATGCACAGAAATGTCTCCTGTTTCAGGATAAATGTGATGCTTAAAAATGAGTCTCTATAGTGCAATGCATTGGGGATCTGGATTGTAACAACAGCAGAAGGAGGGAACTATCTTCCATAAATGACTGTCTAATCTATTTTTTTTAGTTAAGGGGAAAAGAACCAAACCAAACCAAACCAAACCAAAAAAAAAAAAAAAAAAAAACAAAAAACAAAAAAAAAAACAACAAAACAAACAAAAAAAAACAAAAAAAANCCAAACAAGCAAAAATCCCCCCCCCGCAGAATAAAAACTTTGAAGATGAGCTCCTTACAAGGAAAAATGTCAACAAAAATTAGTTATATGGGACAACAAATCCATACAGAATTTTTTTACAAGACATGGACCTGTTAGGGCAGTTTCAAAGGAGGGTCAAGAAAATTATCAGAGGACTGTAACTTTGGTTTTATGAAGAAAGTCTGAGATAGTTGGGGTTGTTCAGTCTGGAGAAGAGAAGACTCAAAGGAGACTTCACTACAGCCTGTCCATGCTTAGAGGGGGTTTATTGGAGAGACTGAGAAAGTGTTTCACCAGGGCCTGTAATAACAATACAAAGGGAAAGTGTTTTGAACTGAGAGTAGGTTTAATCTGGAAGGAATTTCTAATGGTGGGGGTGATGAGACACTGGAGCAAGTTGCCCAGAGAAGCTGTGGATGCTTCATTGCTGGAAGTGTTCAAGACCAGGTTGGACAGGGCTTTGAGCAAACTTAGTCTAGCAAAAGATGTCCCTGCCACATACAGCAAGAGGTTTGGCCTAGGTGATCTTTAGAGATGCCTCCTGACCCAAACCATTCTATGATTCTACAATCCTATAATTTTTATCCTAAGTCTAGTTTAATAATGAAACATACTTGTTCAATATAAATCAAATATATTATCTAAAGTTTATAAGATTAAAACTTGCTCCTGTAATCAGGAAATATCAGTGTAAACAGCAACTTGTTCGGAAAAATCAGTTTCCAGAAGAAAGGAGGAAAACCACAAATATTTTTCATAAAAATTGATTTATCGGGAAGAGAGCAGTTTCTGTATCCAAGCCCCATCTGCGGTTACTAAAGAAAGAACTCCTCTCCTCATCCATTGCAGCTACACTGAAATAAAGCAAGGGCATTGAAGAACAACCAATGCACATTTAGTGAAGAAACAGAGATGCTGACTCAGGGTGAAAATATCAAAATTAGGCAGAAAATAACCACTAAGTATGGAAAAGACCAGGGGTTTAGAAATAAATGCATTCTTTTCTTCTGGAAGAAGATTGGCTAACAGGAGCAGGAAGTACAGTGATGAGAATACTTTTGGTCTCTGCGGCTGGGAAATATGTGATGATCTATGATATGTGGCTGAATGATTTCAAATAGATGAGAAAGTAGAATGAGAAGCCTTTCCTCCATTTTAAAGACAAAGATTAGCACACAGACATTTCTGGGGACAAAATTTTCATTTAATTAAAAGCAAGCTGCTGGGGTGTATACCTCCTTGAATATATATCAACTCATTTCTCCATCAGTTTGTTATTTGGACTAATATTTCAGCTACCAATGAAAGACTTAAATTTGCAGAGCCTATCATACCTTGATAATTGTGATTTCTTGCTAGTTATCTACTGGTTGAATTAACACTTACGAAGCTGGTGGTTTGCTTAAAATCTGCATGTGGAAACCAAAGAGGTAGGTTAAAAATTTTTATTTTGGCTATAGATTAAATTTACTCACATGGACAAAGCCTGGAGAAATGAGTCAAATGTGTCACTGGATACACACAAAAGTACATTCATCATTTGTGACACCCAACATCTCATGGAGAGCCAAACTATGTGAAATGCCGGTCCATTTATTGTTGGAGCAGAAAATGTGGTTTTCCGCTAACAAGCCAACAAGGACCAGTTTTGGGGAGAGTGAGGAAGTATCTCCTGCTCTTCACCTGGCCCACAGCTTTGGGAAGTGCAAATTTTCTGCAATTCTGTCACACATGTGCTTGGCCCAAAAAAAAGAGCAAAAGGCTCCTGAACTTTCATTACCTTATTGCTCCTGCTCTGAATCAGCTGGTATGGTACTGCCTTGGGGATGAGAAGACATGACTGAGAGAAGAGTGAATTCATTTTTTCAGAAAGCTTTTTCCAACATATGTTGGAGGGCTGTGCTGTTGCAATGGGACCCCAGAGACTGCAAACCTGTTTCATCCTAAGTAAAGACTGACGAGGAAGGGCTGAAGCTGGTGGCTTTTCTGCTGTCATGCAAGCAGATAAACACCATAAGCAAAGTATGACATGTCCTTGGCACGCGCTTCGCATTGAGTGACCGTTTGCCTTTGAACCCATTTTATGAGTAGGTCAGTCACAGCCCATTTAAAATGCCAGTTTTGACAATGTGAAAAATTATGCCATTATCAGATCATTGGCTTTACCTTGATTTGAAGCTAAAATTTAAAAAGAGAAGCAAACTATTAGAAACATCACCTGCCCTAAGGAAAGGTCGTGCCTTCAACATATTATCAGCATGATGTCGATTGCTTTCAATTCAACTATTAATTTATATTTGCCTCCTCTTTTAAACCATAAGTATTCAACATCATGGGTTCGTTTTTTAAAACATAAGTTGATGTTTTTTTCCTTCCTACTTACTTTTGCATCTTTATGTTTCTACAATTGATAGGACTGGCTATACTTGGACTAAGATGGCATCCTACTTTTTACTTTATTTACCTTTATCATAAAATATATTTACTAAATCTCTGAAAGGCTTGCAAAGGATACTTTATAAAAATTAATAAATACTTTGTTTGTGAAATTAAGTTTCAAGATCAGTAGGAAACAGGAAGCGAGGATTTGAAACAGAGAAATAACTTTGGCAAAGTAGATTACTGTTTTTTCTTTGTCCAGCACTGATAAAATTGTAGTTAGCAACATAACAGATTAGCAAGACAATTTTCCTAGTGATGGAAATGAGTATAGATTGGACCTTTTTTATAAAAACACATCTCAAAAGCAGGCAGAAATCTCGGGGTATTCTTGAATCACAGGGGAAATGGAATAATCCTCTAGAATGACAACTGACTTGCACTAAAATTTTTCTTTGTAAAGGGTAGTGATGCAAAACAAAACTGAGGAAATAAAATGTATAAAATATTCTGGAAAGTAAATTGTCAGACATATCCAATACCAAGACAACAAACCTGCTTGGTTCCAAGCAACTGGATTGACATATCCAAGTAGCTGGATTGGAGAGCCAGTTGAACTGGATTGGAGTTGTGAGAAATTTCTCACAACTCTACTAGATGTGGCCACCTAGGTTCCTCAGAAAACCAGACACCCCAGAGAGAACCTTTTGCTGTGATCAGCACTGGTCGGGGTCCTGCCCACTTGCCCACATCTGGGGCAGGAGTACAGCTTGGGAGATTCAAAACAGCAATTCCCATGAGATGCCCATGAGCCAGGCCAGAGGAAAGTTCAGTCCAGTCCAGCAGCCTAGAAATAGCTGTGGTGGGGTGAATAATGCTGACCTAAAGTGGGTAGAACAAACCTTAGAGTGATCTTATGGGCAGAAATGACATTTTGGCATTTGATACATCATGGCTCTAATTACTGGATTGGAAACAGGAAAATGAAGAATACCCATCTCTACCCACAAACTCCTTTTGCTGCACTTAGTAAGGAAGGAACACATTAGAGCCAACCAGATAAATTACAGGAGCATTCTGCCTAACCTGCTCTTTTATTTCCACCTTGTGTGAATTCATCCCACAGCTCTTCTTATTTTTTTAATCAAGGTCTCTCTGATATTCCAGATCTTTTCTCTGACATTTATGTGACAGGAACATCTAAAATTACTTTGTACTAACCTGTCTTCCATATTGTAAATTTTCAATTAAAAGAGAAATTCAGTGAGGAGCATTTAATATTTGTAACAGTCCACCCTGCTGTCCTTACACAAACAAGGAAACTCATTATCTTCTCTTAGCATACACTGTTCTGTACAGCACAGGGTCATGAATCACTGAGACAATGCTTTCCTGATATAGGGGAATTAAATAATTCCTAAATTTTAGCTCCAAATGAGTTATAAATGCTGATACCTGTTTCCTAAATGGAAGGAGTGCCATAGGAGACACAGGGCAGGTAGCAACTCATGGTCATTCTTGTTTTCAGCACCCACAGCCAAGACAGCCACTGCACTGAGTGCTTGACCAGTTGCATTCACAGGAGCATTTTGAACATTGCTATGTTCCTGTTCCATATCCATTGCATTTATCACTGCCTGCTGGCAGCATGCTTAGCACAACCCAAAATTAAGATCCTTTATAATGACCTTCCTACACACAGTGGTAGGCCATGGCTGCTGTAAATTTCTTACTATCCAAAGAGACCAGGCTGCCCTTCTGCAGGGCTGGGGCTCCTCCAGGGCACTGGGCACTTGCTGTCTGCTCAAAGTTAGTTCTCCAACTTCCCCCTATAGTCTGTGAGAGAGACTCACCACACCTGCTAGAGGCACCAACGAGGTTGGGCTGGTCTCATGCTGAGAATGGCCATTAGATCAGGAGGTTATTTTGCTTAAATCTGAAACAGCAAACTATGACTATCTCCAATGTCAAGGTTTGACCCTGACTAAACGCCAGGCACCTCGACTCTCTCTTGCTACAGGAAAAAAACCACTTAAAAACAAAACACACCAATTTCATGAGTCACCTGAGATAAGACACTGGTTGGTAGGAGGACGCACAGAAAAAGAAAAAGGGCAAACAGGCTCTAAGCTTAAAGTTGCAAAAAAAGTGATTTAATTACCTAACAGAATTGGAGGATAAATGCAAGGCGAAAATACACTTTTCATACATTATTTTGTTCACTCCCCCCCTCCCTCTTACGAACCTATAGTATTCACCCCTTTTCCTCTTTTATAACTAACAAACTCAGGTAGGGGCAGAGTGTGGGGTATTTTTTTTCAGTCCACAGAGCAGGTTCTTAAATCTGTTTATCACTATAATTCATTCATTACAAATACTCTTTGTCTCTACTTATCTCTCTCTCTC